>JAQFZC010000971.1:0-36611 GCA_034695205.1 Dicyrtoma fusca | reverse complement strand
AGGACTTACGGCTATTTTATTCGTGACTTGTCTTTGCTTCAAAATACGTTTTGTTACTCTTACATGCTGCCCAGGGACAACGACTTCGTGGAACAAGTTCGTAATTTACTCTTTCATTCGGCACCCAATCTTTCCTCCTTTAGAATGGACAGAGAGGGTTTTCAAATGAAATTGGAAGGAAAAAGGATCGGCCGGATGGAAGACTCAACATGCGCTCTTCTCACAGCTGGTCCAGAATTTAAAGAAATCCAGTCGATTCCGGAAACGTTTAAAAATGAAAATTTGAAATTTTTCTCCTTTAATCCAATCTCAGGAAAAATGTTTGAATTGGCAATTCAGCTGGCACCAAATTTAGAGGAAATTCAAGTCCGACCTACCCCCGACGGAAGTGAACAAAAACATTTCATTGAGCCTGTAAACAGACTTCGGTTTTGCAAGGAGATACAATATAACGCAGACTCATCGGATTTATTCCAAAGATTTGCGGACCTGGGTCACGAAGGAGATTTGAAACTTCGGAAATTTTCGTTTATGTTTGGAAAGGAGGACCGTACTGATGACAGCCCATCTTTGCATCCGGAATTTTTTGAATCGTACGATGAGGATGACGTGGATGCAATTAGCAAAATTCTAGCTTCCAGTTGGGACTCACTGGAGACCATAAGGTGGAAGTGGATGAAGCCAATTCCTGGGTTGCAATGGCCTGGGGTGATGCCTAATGTTTCGAGAATAGATCTTGGCCCCCATCACGGTACACTTGAAGATGGATTCCTCGTATTTCCGCTGGATATCGTTTGGTCAACAACATTTCCAAAATTACGTGAGCTTCAATTTTGTGAGGCGATTGAAAGCTCTGGCTTCCCGCAGTTGCTCCATTGTTTCAACCGCCAATGTATTGACACCGTCGAGGAAGTACATGTGTTAGCGGAAAATTCTGAAGAGCATGAGCAGAATGCTACTACTTTAGCGAATTTGGAGCTACTTCGAAGTTTATTTCCGTCCGCCCAAGTTTTGTTTACCAGGGTTCCACGTACCCTTCGCCCCATGCAAAGCTCAAACTAGCTAAATCGCGCAGTTACGTTATAACACGTTTGATAGAGAATTTTATGGCGGATCTAGCCCAGTAAATCATTTTAAAATCAATTTACAAATAAAAAAAGTTATAAGCAAAAAACTGAAACCAAGTCGGTGTTTGTTATGCTTATAACGTGTTTTGTGTTAGTGTTTTGTTCATAAACTTTTTTGTTTTTGAACCGATTTTACAAATGATTACTCGATCCGCGATGTAATTCTCTACATAACAGGTTATAACATTATTTTGCGACTTTGCTGGTTTCGGCTGTGGACGGGGGGGGGGGGGGGAAGGTTTATGTGAAATCCTGTACACCAACTGTGCTTCTGATTCCGACGGGAATTTGACGCCTTAACTAACTTTTTTTATACTTGAATTTGTATGGCTCGGGTCGGATCAGAATTAACAACTGTTCTTATAGTTAAGTAATTTAAAGTTTCATTTTGAATTAACTATGTAATTAAATTTTACGTAGGTATTACTGATTTCTTATTGTATTATAAAACAAACGGGAACAATGAAAATCCTCGTCATTTCCATTAATTTCCGTGTTTACCCGTAAATTCGTGAAATCTTTCCTGCACGATGGAAATATATCTTGTATTTGGGATTCTTTTTATACCAAGTTTAAATAAAGCACACAGTGCTGTACATTAATAATTAATATTGAAATCGGTATTTTATCATAATTTTCGTGCGATTGGTATTCGTGTTTCGAAAACAGGCATGATTGGTTATGGTATTTGTATTCACTATAGTTCCCAGGTATTGGCATATCGGTATTATTAATAAAAATGCGGATTCTGCGAAGAAAAAACTTAGTTTGCCCACCACCTAGTACACACATGTCTGTAGTGTAAGCTTTCATAATTTCTTGTTTAAAAATTCACCGTACTATTGACGGGTTTATGTTTGGATAGGAGAGCGTTTCCAGAGATAATCAGTATCTAGTTGTTGTCAATCATCTTTCTGTGGTCCTATTTCAGTTTTCAAGCTCTAACATAACATAATTTCAAGCTCACCTTACTACGCTTGTCAGTTCCGGTGAAACTGCAATTTACGAACTGAATTAATTTTAAGCAATGCCGATCAGTCCAAAATCCAAAACATAAGCCCTTAATTAGTGGACAAATCTAGGTACTCAAACTTTTTCGCTAACTGCTTTAATACGTTTTAAATGATTTGATTACACAAAATTCATAGATTAGAGTTCGGTTTAAAAAATTAAATAAAAATGCATTTTTTCTCTTCTTTTGTCACACTGTCGCACAATTTCTTTCCACGCTTTTGCCCTACAACACGGTTTTGCCTTATCTTACATTATACATTTATTCATCATTACCTACTCTTTTATCGAAGCAAACAAAAATACAATTTGTAATTTTGCAATAACCATTATAGCCTCTACTCTGTCAACTGTCAACTCTGTAAATCTGTTTTAATTTTATTTTTAAATCATAAAAATTCCTTTTTACCCACCGTATTCCATTTGAAATGGAGGTAAACTTTGAATGGAATGCATCATAATTCTAATTCTTATACAACTTTATTGGTCGTGAACCATAGTCTTTTAGGTTATAAAAAAAATAAATAACGAAGCATATTAGCATAATTTAGCATAATTAAGCATAATTAAATAAATAACATAACATAAGGCCGATAAATATGTATCTATGTATGTATGTTAAAGCGTAAAGCAAAGCCTTAAAGCCAGAATTCCATTGTCAACCTCGGTCAGTATAGATTTCACTGGAATTCAGCGGGAGCTTTGAAACCAGAGAAATCTAAAAAAAAGTTCTCGAATCGTCTGTGTATCATTCTTATTAAATAATTATTTTTAATTGCCGTTGCCCTGTAGATTATATAGAAACACTTGACTTGACACTTTGACATGGCTTCAGCAAATGCGAACGATTGTGACCTGGCTGAATCTGAATCAGCAGCGACTCAGGCTATGGAAGACTTAGTCGAAAGCGAGACCGAGACTTGGGATACAAATACAGTGCCGGTATTTAACAATTATGTTCAGTTAGCCTTATAAATGATTAATGATAAATAACATAAATATAAAGGCATACAAAATAACAAATTGTTTTTCGAATTAGTAACTTCTTTTATGTGCTTTATCTGTATTTATTTAACAGACGTTGTGCGGGTGTACTGATACTCCTGCTGCTGATGAAATGACTCTTTCTATTGACCACGTAAGACACCATTTTTATACAGAGCTGTTTAATGTTTATAAAACAGGAGGTAGCTGGCAATAAATTATGTTATTTTTATTTGTAGCAAAGCAGCAAAGTCCAATTCTTTGAGTTGCCCTTTTTAGAAACTTTTAACGTAGTCTAAGATAACAATTTTATATAAAAATTAAAAAAAGATATTACATATATATACATTGATTTTAAGATTCGAGAACAGCTGTTTTCTTTGATGACACCGAAAGACCTCTTCAACTGTCGCCGACTGAATCGTCAGTGGAATTCATATGCAACTGCCGAACTTCAGGAGCGATTTGAAATAAAATGTACAATTAAAGAAGGGACCCTGGAAAACTATCTAAAACTGCTACAGAAGCATCAAGAAATATTCCCGTGCTTGCCTTTGCCAATTTTCAGAAAATACTTTTTTGAGAAGGATACGCTGTACATCCTAAGTAACCCGATGTTTCAGCAATTTCTGAGGACCTACGGCTATTTTATTCGTGACTTGTCCTTGATTCAGAACATGTCTTGGTACTCGACAGACACGTTGCAAAAGGAAAAGGACGTAATGGAATATATCCGCAGTTTACTCATTCATTCAGCACCCAACCTTTCCTCATTGAGAATGTGCGGAATATACCTTAAAGTTGACTGGCAAAAAAATAGTTTAGACCGTATTTGTGCCTCAACTCCTACTCTTCGTACAACTGATCCAGAATTTGAGGAAATCCACTCAATTCCCGACACAGAAAAAAATGAAAATTTGAAATTTTTCTCCTTTACTTCAATCTCAGGAAAGATCTTTGAATTAGCAGTTCAGCTCGCGCCAAATTTGAAGGAAATCCAAGTTCAAAGTCCTTACCAATGGGACCACAAATATTTCATTGAGCCTCTCGACAGACTTCGGTATTGCAAGGACATACAATATAGTGCGGACTCATCGGATTTGTTGAAAAAATTTGAGGACTTGACCCAAGAAGGAAATTTAAAACTTTGGCAAATTTCCTTTATGTTTGGAATGGAAGACGACACTCATCAAAGCCCATCTTGGCAACCGGAATTTAGCGTATCGTACGATGATGATGACGTGGATGCAATTAACAAAATTCTAACGTCCAGTTCGAACTCACTGGAGACCGTAACATTGAAATGGGTAATGGAAATCCCGGGATTAAAATGGCCTCAGGTGATGCCCAATGTTTGGAGAATAAATCTGGGCCCTCACTATTGTTGTCTATATTGTGAGGTTTATCTTGAGGTTTATATTTATGTTGTATCTGTGTATTGTGAGGAATATCTGTTGTGGAGGTGTTATTTGGTGTAGGTATGCACTGGTATGGATGTGGATGGGATGCTTGGCTTAGTTGTGAGAGATGGGGATGTGTGGGCGAATGTGAGACGTATGTACGTAATAAAGGTTGACTGGAGTCTGTTGGTTATAGTCCAAATAATAACAAGGCGTAATGCCTGTATTTTTATTCAAAGCTTAATGCTTACTGCTCAACGCAGATAGAATAAGAGATTAGTCTAGGATAACAGCCAGACAGAGACTGAGGAACAAAGAGCTGTTCCCATCTTATATAGGCTGTGGGAGTTAAGTAGGAGATGGTGTGGAGAGTGAGAGCATGGTATGACTCATCCTTCTCGAATGATCGAGAACGTACCTATGTAATCCTAACATTACTCCATATTTTAAATTAAAATTGATTTCCTAATCAATTAAAAAAATTTAAGTAATTATGATTACAAGTAACATTAAAAAAAAATTGGTAACATAAGTTGTGGATAGCCCTTCGGGGTACCTACTATATTAACAGTAGTTAGTCTAATTAATGAAAGGTAAGTAACATAGAGGGCATAAATGAGAGAATTACAATTAGTATAGTAAAACGGCGTGTTCCTTGGAATTAAAAATCACAAGGGAACTCAGGGCGCTAAGTTTAAAGCAGACAAAGGAACACTTTAACGTCTACTGGAGCCAGGATTCGGGTGGACGGGAATTCGGATTTAGGGTAAGTACTTTTGATTAAGTTGACTAAAATGTACTAGTGGTGTGTAGGCAATACAATTAGCTACATTTTGAGATATAAAGCAAAAGACACGTAATAAAGGTAAATGTAGGAGGTTTGTGACAAGAGAAAAATCAAAAGTGAGAATGGGTAGGTAACTCAACGTATATACTATTGACTGATTTGGGAAATACATTTTTCGGATGGAATAAGGTTGATTACATCAAGATAGAGTGTTTTTACAACTATTGTAATTAATATAAATGTTTTACGTATGATCAATGGGAAATGGGGGGCAAAATAACAATTTTGTATGTTGAAAGTGTATCCGCTTCTCGGAACTTATCACTCCTGTCGCACAGGTGTGTTACAATTTGTGGGGGAAATAATTAGCAGGTTAGGCGTATGAAGGTGTAGGGGAGCTGTGATTCAAGTTTCAGCGTAATTGAAGTGAACAAATTGTGATTTTCAGAGTGGCAATCAGTCGAGCCAATTTCAAAAAAAATCGGATCAAGTAGGACCAATGTCGGATTTCGGCCAAAATGGACGAGCGGATTTCGGAACACTCGGAAAAATGATAAAATATAATTAAAATATGAATTACATAATAAGAATGTGAATTAATGAGTTCTTTACAGGAATAAAATATGTATGTACGTCTAATGGTAACATATAGTCTTGTCGGCTAAGTTCCAGGTTTTCGGGTGTTGGACGGACAGGATGGAAGGATCGGAGGGGTATGATAGCTACGCTGGTCTGACCATGTGTGTGACTGGGAAGGAAGGTCAATGAGGGTCATTCGGGGTCACGCGTATCACTAAGGAATAGCGGATTGGGTTGCTAGAGCAACTAAATGAGGCAAGTTAAAATACATAAGTTTGACGCGGTTTCTTAAACATTTTGATAACATTTGATGAATAATGAGTGGAAAAAGAACAAAATAATGACTATATCTGTTTGTTTTAGACCAAGGTTCAACTAGAAGGTGGATCGCTTCGTGTTAGCTTTTTCACATATTTCACTAGGTTATCTCCGCATCATAGGTAGGAGCGCATCAAGTGAGAATACAGCGACGAAGTAAGAAGAAGATGACATCAAGTTAGCTTCTTGCAGCTAGCCAACATGGTATCCGCTGGTTGGGCTGCGTCCGCTTCCAGTTATGATAAGTAGGTAGGGTGAATTTATCTTACTTAGGTTAGGTGGATAGACACGAAATATAACAATTTAGCAAGACTTGTATTGAGATAAAAATAATGTAAACAAGGTGAAGTACATGAATAATGATATGTACGGGACCAATATGGTTTGGTATAGCGGGGGCATATTTTAGGGGAACCAACTATGGTTGGGATTAACATTCGAAATATTCAGAAAATGGTTACTAACTTGAATGAGTGTATGGAATAATAGTAAGGATGAGGGGGAGCGAATGCGGGATGAAAGAATTTAAACATAAAGGAAAGAAACAAGTGGAAATCCACATAATTAAAGAAAAATATTAACAAAATGAACTGATTACTAAGTAATTTGAATTTGTTAAATTGAATTATGAAGTAACTGGTAGGGTTTACAAAGTTCTGCGACGTCTTAGGTTGTATCTGGTTCCAGTCCTACTAATAGTAGGGGTGTCTCTGAGTTGAGGAAGGAAATTTCTGGATCCAAGCGGTCGTCCTGGTTTTCTCTTAATTGGAGTTACTGCTGGTGGTAGATGAGGCATAGATGGGGATGAAGGAGGTGTGGAGCGTAGTGCGTCAGGATGGTTCAGTGGTGTTGAGGGGGATGGAATTAATTGAGATTCATCATCTAGGACAGGTAAAAGGTCCATTTCTTCATTCGGTTCCGAATTTGGTAAATTTTCATTTTCAATATTCTCAAGGGGGTTGTCCGATAAAGATAGTGAGTCTAGAGGAGGGGCTTGATCATTTTCTGGAGGGGGGTCTCGTAATTCGTCTGTAGCCGGAATATCAGCGTTTTCCCTTATATTTTGATTAGACTTAGAAAATGTTCTTGGAATGTATGGTTTCATCTGGCAGATGTTCACTACGTCAGTAAGTAGGCGTCCTCTTCTTCGTATTTCTACACGATAGGTGTTATTCGGTAGGGCTTCAATTATTTCTACGGGTCCCTTGTACGCCATGGTGAGTTTTTTTGATATTCCACGTCTTGAGTGGTGATTTTTTAGAAAAACAAGGTCGCCAGTTTCAAAGGATAAGATTCTTCGGGTTTTATCAACCCGTTTTGCATACTCCTTTTGTTTGTTCTGAATTGCGAGTTGAGCTAGTTGTCGGGCTTTTAGCAAGTTTTGATGGATATCATAAGCATATGGCTCCAAGGTAGGAAGCTCTACGTCAAGGGGCAGGTTGGCCTCTTGACCGTATAGTAGGTAGTACGGAGTAAATCCAGTTGTGGAATGTTTGCTGGTATTGAGTTCAAAGGTTATTGCAGGAAGTTGAACGTCCCAGTCCCTTAAATTTGAGGAACAGTACATCTTGAGACAGTCAGCCAGGGTCCCATGGCTTTGTTCGATTAAACCTTGCGATTGAGGGTGGAAAGATGTAGAGAGCAAATGCTGAGATCCAAGTAGGGTTGTTAGTTCTTTTATGAGGGAGTTTGTAAAGCTCAAACCGCGGTCCGTTTGGATTTTAACAGGGACTCCAAACTTGGTGATTACCTCGTTAAGGAGAAACTTTGCAGTGGTGAGGGCGGTACAATCAGGGGTAGCTTTAGTTATAAGCCATTTGGACAAATAATCAGACATGGTTAATACGTACCGATTGGTTCCGGCTGATGAGGTAACAGGCCCAAAGAAATCGATTTGGACCCTTTCAAAAATCTTGAGGGGAACTTCAATAAAACACAATTTTCCTGCGGGTTTTATGCGGGGGATTTTAGCTAGTTGACAGTCAGGGCACGATTTGACATATTGTTTGATGTCAGATTTCATATTTCTCCAAAAGAAACGATGCGCAATTTTGTTAAAGGTCTTAGATACGCCAAGGTGTGCTCCAGATAGGGGGGAACTGTGCAGGTCGTCACAAATCCGTGAGCGCCATGCGGTTGGTACGACTATGCGTTCTTGATGGGGGTCTTTGGCATGGTGAAAGTATAAGACATCATTTATTACTTTATAGGATGCTTTAGTTGGTTGGTCGGCTAGTCCATTTGCTAGATTTGAGATGATTTCTTGTATTTCTGGGTCCTTTAGTTGGTCAGCTTGAAATTCCGTGTTAGTGGCGGCAATGTGATAAGTGGGAAGGTCAGTCAGATCGATTTTGTCTGAGTGATAAGTAGATGTGGGGTGGCGACTTAGGTAGTCGGAAACAATATTTTTGGGGCCGGGAATATGGCGAATGGTTGTAATATTATACTCACTTAAGGTGAGCGCCATTCGGTGGAGCTTGGGGGACATCTCCGATTTTCTTCGCTGTAGAAGGGATGTTAAAGCGTTATGATCGGTTTCAATATGGAAGGCGATTCCTTTTAGGAATTGTTTTAAGCGCTTAACTGCCCACACGAGGGCTGTGAGCTCTAATTCCGTGGCGTTGAATTTTTCCATTGGGGAGTGGTTGATTTTGAAATATAAGCGATTACTTTTTCCAGTTTGTGTCCATTAATTATATGGATTTGGAACAGCGTCGCGCCAAGGCCTTATTTACTGGCATCTGTGCGTAACCAAGTTTCTTTCAGCGGGTCGAAGTGAGCGAGTACTGGGTCTCGAGTGAGACAAGATTTTAATTCAGTAAAAGCTGCTTCGCATTTAGGGGACCAGTGGAACGGTATTGATTTGGATAGGAGGGCTGTTAAAGGTTCTGCTATCTTGGCATAATTCTTAATGAATCTTCGGAAAAATCCAGTAGTACCCAGGAATTTCTGTATTCCTTTGACAGTTTTAGGTGGGGGTAGGTCTTGAATTGCTGCTACTAATTTTTCGTTTGGCTGCAGTCCGTCTTTATTCACCTTAAACCCAAGGCAGACAACTTCTGGATGCCCTAGGTGGCATTTAGAAGGCTTCAGTTTCAGATTATTTTCTCGAATGCGCTGGAACACTATGCGCAACTTAGCAATGTTGTCTGTTACATGGGGAGATGGGACTATTATGTCGTCTATGTACGCCAAGACATGCGTATACAACAATCCCTTAAATATTTTTGCCATTGTGGAGGTGAACATAGCAGGAGCATTTTTGAGCCCAAAATTAACGCGAGTGCTCTCATATAAATTCGAGCGGGTAGAAAATGCGGTCTTCGGAATACTTGCTTCATCAATTTCCACTTGATTATACCCGCTCTCAAAATCTAACGTTGAGAAGATAGATGTTCCGCGAAAACGGTGAAGGATATCGTCAATAGATGGAATCGGGTAGGCTAGATTTTTAGTTACGCTATTCAAGGCTCGATAGTCGCATACAAGCCGATAGTTAGGGATGCCTGGTACGTCTTCGCGTTTTGGCACCAAAAAGCTTGGTGCGCGCCAATCGGATGTTGATTCTCTGATTAATCCTTGAAGGAGTAACTTCTTGACTTCGATTTCAATTAGGTCATGTTGGGCGTCAGATAGAGTATGTGATCGGCATTGGATTGGTTCAGCCAGGCCCGTATCTATGGTAAATTTTCCATACGGCCAGAGACCAGGAGCATCTCTAGGTTTCATAAAAATATCTTGAAATTCCGCACATAGGTGACGATATTTCACTTGATCTTCATGAGGAATATTAGTAGCAATCTTGATTGTATCCAAAAAGATGTGTAAGGCTTGTCCTTGTAATAAGGGTTTCTTCGGGGTGTGGATAGCAGGGGCAGTTGTGATTGAATTTATATACAACGGGTTACTGTACTTTTCAATAGTACTTGCGTCCGTAATGGAAGCTGTTGCCAAGGCTTGGTTGGCTGGTAAACTAAAAGGCATAGTGCTCTTGTTAAATACAATAATGTATTGAGTATTCTGATTGATACAGAAATCGGGAACGTCAATATTCGTAATAATACGGGTTCCATGAGTTAGGGCAGTAAATTTTCTTAGTGGAGTAGTGTTAATAAATTTGTAATAAATGGGAATATAAACATAAGATAGAGCAGGGAGCTCGAGATTGCATGCTAGGTGCACGCGTACTTGAATGTTCTTTGTTGTAGTTGGTGGGGAACAGTCTTGAAGTAGGGTGTGAGCTGCAGACTCAGGTTCTGATACTTCGGGGCGAGAAGGGATAATATACAATTGGTTTTTAGATTCATCAAAACGTACTTGCTTGATAGGGAGTTCCATGCAAGGGCGAGTTGATGTTTTAGTTTGAGTAGAATTCTCTTTTGTAGTCGGCTCGGGCCCGCTGTGCACTTGCGAAGCTGGAGCTACTGGTGTTTGTAGGATGGTACGTGTAGGTACTGTCAGATCTTGTTTGGACCATGTCGTCTGAGAATTTGCAACTTCTGTAGGCGGCTTTGTCTCGGTTAGAAACTGTACATGTCCAAGAGTGTGAGAGAATAATCCTTTAGGTGGATGATAACTAAGCATGATGCCGTGCGCATCAAAGAAATCTAAGCCCAGCAGTATAGGGGCTGGAGGGTTGTCTGTAATTCGACACGTATGTCTGAGGGTGATTCCATTAATGGTGAGGGGGAGTGAACATGTCCCATAGTTTTGAATTATATTGCCGGAATAGTCAGTTAGACGTACGGTGTAATCCAGTTGAGCTGGTAAGCCTGTTGACTTGAACAAGGCGACTAAGATGATACTTGACACCGCTCCCGTGTCGATAAAAGCATACGTAGGGATGTTCTGGATGAGTAAGGGAATGTACTTAGGGAGATTGGAGGGGAGAAATGGTGGAATATACTGCGTAGATAGTGTGTGCAGAGGAGCAATGGTATACGGCCGATGGTAATAATAGAGAGGAGTAGGCCGAGAAGTCCTCTCCCAGTTTAGTTTTCCCGTTGGTTATTGTTGTTAGGTACTTCAGATGGCATGGTTACCATTGGATAGTTAGGCTGGTAGCCAGGCGGAGGCCAGTAGGGAAATCCATGAGTCCATGGAGCAGGTTGAGATTCAATGCTCATAAGGGGTTGGATAGGGGGTGCTTGAAAACCAGACTGTCTAGACGGAGGGCGATTTCCGTTCCAGGGTCTAGTAGGAGGTAAACGACCTGTCTGATGACGTGGTCTGGTCGCATTGCGACCGTGGGAAAGGCTTTGACGTCGGGTCTCAGGGCAATTTGGGCGAATATGTCCAATCCCACCACAGTGGTGGCATGTTAGAGTGGCATGACTTGATTTACGAGTAATTGTTTTCTCAGTTGGTGGTCGTGTTGACGTCATCAAGGTTTCAAGTTTCTTGTTTAGTTCGGCCATCGAGGTCTTGAGATCTTGGATTTCATTAGGGGTTTGGTTTATGTAATGGATAGGGGCAGCTGTGGATGACGTTAGCTCTAGTTCGGCGGATCCTTCGTTGTCGTAGGCTTCAAGAAGCGATTGAAGGGCGACAAAGGTTTGTGGAGCGGTTTGATTAAGTAGGAATTGACGGACGGGACGTCGGAATTGACGGACCAAGTCCGGGATAACGAGTGGGGCGGTTAGTTGGGTCCATCGTGAACCAAAATCATTCTTGATTCTTTGAAAGAATTTAGAAGCCGTCTCGTTAAGTTGTTGTTGTTGGCACAAAATTTCTGCCATAGTTGCTTGAGGGCGGATTTCGTCCAACGGACAATGGGATTTTACTTGATCCACAAAGGTGGGAAAATCTATGCCGTCGTCAGCAATATCACACTGGTGATTTTCCATATAGGTACGAGCCGTTGGTGACGTCACTGCATGTTTCAGATATCTCTTCTTTTGTCCATTGTCCAAGGATTGAGTTTCAGCCCAGTCAGAAAATTCGTCCAGAAATGCATCGAATTTCTTTGCCGTAATAGGAGCAGAGTAGGTGGGCATGGGGATGGAGGGGGGGAGAGTTAAGGTGGTCGACATCGTACTAGTAGGTAACGGACGAGTGATCACGGTTAAGATTTTAGATTGGGGATTTGGCGCTCGCCGAGGTGGTTTGACCGGTGGCTGGTTTAGTGGAGGGAAATTGGCAAGGGGTGGTCGGTAATATTTTTCACGAATGGAAAACGGGTTGTAGAATTGGCGTGACTGGGTGGTTACCGGTGGGTGAGTCGCCCGGAATGGGTTAGGTAAACGGAAAGGAGTTAGGAGGGAGGTAGGCGTGGGGTGAGGAAGGGAGTGATAGCGGTCATCCGAGGAGTGTGATCCGTGGATGTCAAATAAGTTTTCAAGGCGACCAGCTTTATGAATAGTGTCACAGGCGCGGGAACCGCGGAATTGATGATCTAGTGGGGGGAACACAATTTGGAGCCGAGGAGCTTCTAAGAGTCCAAAATAGGGGGATCGTCTAGATGTTATAGGTGTTTCAGCACAGAAGGTGTTTTCTGGGATGGATGAAAGTGTGTATCGGCGGTGAATAGCCGAAGAGCTGGGCTGGATTAGTTGCGCATTTAGCGGTGTGGGTGCTGGTGTCACAGTTTGAGTAGGAATGGATGGAACAGGGGGGGAAACAGTCCAATTTTGCAAATTACTCACTGCAGCAGCTAATTCTTGGTCGAGCGACACGTTATATTCAGTTCGGCTCACCGTGTCGTCATGGTGATAATAGGAGTCTTCGAAATAATCGTCATCGTTATCATGTAGGCCATCAGTGTGGGGGGAGTCAGTGGACTCACTATTATTCGAGTCCTGAAGCTGGGAAAACGAGTTTGGTGTGAGTATATTGGTCGTTTTCACAGCGTCGCCAGATACCGGTGAGACTGGTTCGATTTTGATTTGCGAGTTCAGGGTGGACGCAGATGAAATATGCAGATGGGCGTCTGGATCAGGATTTGAGAGTTCGTCTTCGTCCGAGTCGCTGGTGTTAGCTGCTTGAGAAACGATTAAACTGCCGTCAATTTTTAACCGCCGAGGTGGATCAGGTGTTGGAGGGGGAGATGATAGGCCAGGAAAGGTATGATCGATCACCAAGGCTTGTTCACGGGTGATAGATTCTTCGCCAACGTATGTGGGCCCGTTAAAATATATTAACTTGAATCCGGTCGTGGTTCCTTTATAGAGCATATATTTGTCTGCGTCAGCGGGTAATTCGGGCAGTTCAACATAGTGCCCGTCTTGGTCGGCTGTGCTAAGACGCACGAGATCACCACGGCCACCTGTGGCCATGACAAGGGTGCCGCATGATGGGGAAAGAGATGGCGGAGACGAGTATAGAGAATCGCCACAGAGCGGTTGGTTGCTGAGTGATGAATCGAACCCCGATTTGTGTCTGCTCGAGTTACGGGCTTCTTTGGCGCACCCACGTACGCTACTACCGCTTACTCAGTGTGCGTTAGCACTTACAGACCTACTATCGTACGGCACATGCAGTGCTCTTTTTGAGAAACGCGGCCTTATAATAAGAACCGTCTCCTGTATGCCGTACGATCTCCCGTCACTAATAATGAGACGAAACCCCAGGCAAAAACGTACGTACAACCAAAGTGTACTCACATCGCGAACAATAAGTTAACGCACCGTTAAAGATCGAAACCGTTAGCCTCCACCATTGTGAGGTTTATCTTGAGGTTTATATTTATGTTGTATCTGTGTATTGTGAGGAATATCTGTTGTGGAGGTGTTATTTGGTGTAGGTATGCACTGGTATGGATGTGGATGGGATGCTTGGCTTAGTTGTGAGAGATGGGGATGTGTGGGCGAATGTGAGACGTATGTACGTAATAAAGGTTGACTGGAGTCTGTTGGTTATAGTCCAAATAATAACAAGGCGTAATGCCTGTATTTTTATTCAAAGCTTAATGCTTACTGCTCAACGCAGATAGAATAAGAGATTAGTCTAGGATAACAGCCAGACAGAGACTGAGGAACAAAGAGCTGTTCCCATCTTATATAGGCTGTGGGAGTTAAGTAGGAGATGGTGTGGAGAGTGAGAGCATGGTATGACTCATCCTTCTCGAATGATCGAGAACGTACCTATGTAATCCTAACAATATGATGGACTGATCGGATTTCCTCCGGATTTCGTTTGGTCAACTACATTTCCAAGACTTCGCGAGCTTCACTTTTGTGAGGTAATTGAAAACTCGGGCTTCCAACATTTGCTCGAATGTTTCCATGGTCAGTGTATTGACAGGGTCAAGATAGTTCATGTGTTTGAGCGAAATTCTGAAGAGCGTGACGCTAACACTTTAGCGAATTGGGAACAACTTCGTAGATTATTTCCCTCAGCCCAAGTTTTGTCCACAAGGCCTTTTGCCAACTTTGATTCCACTTCCGCTGATTCTGATGGGGATATGTCGCCTTAGCACGTTTGTATGCTGGTTGGATTTTTATGGGACGGACTGGAACAGATTTAATATCCTTAGCCGTAGTTAAGTGCATAATTAGAATTTTGTTTTGAATTAACCACGGTAATACAGTTTTATGTTTTATTGAGTTCTTATTGCATTATACTCTTTTTTTTATGATCTAAAAGTTATATTTATATTTAAGAATTTAGTAGTTTGTTAACAAAAAGCTAAAAGTCCAAAATATTCTATGTACTCCTATAACTTGCAAAGTTAAGTTGTAGGGCGAGGGCTAGCACAATTTCGATTCTAGATTCGGGATCAATGAAAATCCTTGTAATTTCCTGTAAGTTCCGTGTTTATTACTCATTGTGTGATTTTCAGTGCAGAGTCATAAATAAACATTTTACATGTTGGTTGAATGTGTATGACACTGACCGGAGTAGAATCCTAGAATCAATGAATTTACCAGTATTTTGTAATTTTATTTTGAATTAGCTAGATAGAGGTAATAAAACTCAACTTGTATTATGTATTACTTTATAATCGTTTTTTTATTTATCCAAAGTTGAAAAATGTGCTGGCTTGCTATAACTAAGCTAAGGGACAAAGTGCCTGAAAATATTCAAGAGCAGGCTCTCAATGTTAATTGAACGGATTACGGTCCTTCAAAACCCCCCAAAACCGAAATGTACGAGAAAACTGCGCGTTTATACGTGAGAAATAAAAATAAATTGTAGTTTTGCAATCACCTGGCCTACTTTGCTCTGATTTTATTTTTAAATAAGAATAATTCCTTTCCACGCACAACATTCCATTCAAAGTATAGAGATGATTTTAAAAATGTGTAGGGTAGGTACATGTAAATGCGATATTTAAATACATGTGATAATCTCTTGTTAGGGACTCATTTCCCGGCCGATCCCCCTACCAATTTTACACAAAATGTTCTCAAAGGCCAATTGCGTCAAAAATAATACAGACAGAAGATTCCGTCTTTTTCTAACAAATAGAAATTATCACATTTAAGTGCACCAGCCTATATGCTGTCTACTTCTTTTAAGACTTGACACTTTACTATATTTCATAAATGTAATTTTCATTACATCTTCCTATTCGTATTACTAGTAATAATTCTAAATATGATGTAATGTGCATGCCATGCTAATTATTCAGGCCACGTAAGAGCACATTCATTCAGCAGTTTATAGATTATAGACCCTTGAAACCAGGAATCGTTGGGCCACCGTCGGGGATAAGACGGGATAGTCAGGCGGCTGCAAGTCAGTCGTGATCGGTGAATTTCTGTCGGTGCTCGGTAGGCTAAGCAAGCAGTGTCTAAACGTTGTGCCTACAGCGGACCGTGGTTGATGAAATGCGTTCAATCTACAGCGGTCCGTTGGCGGCACTTCCTCTTTAGCTGATCATTACCCGACTCCTTCCACCCATATGTAAATGATATTATATTATGCGAAATATTTAATGAAATTAAAAAACATGGTTTACAATTAATTCGTTTTATTTACAAAATTAAATGTCTTTCTAAAGCTTTAATCAAACCTTAAAAACATATATTTTATCAGCTAAACACTTCAACTACAGGTACAACAGACAAAACAATAATCTTTGATTGTAGAAATACTATTTTTTGTTATTTAGCAAAAGGTTAATAGTTAGGTCGATGCATTAAGGCTAGAAATATATAGGGTAGGTGTCCCTAATTGTGATAATCTCTTACTAGAGACTGATTTTCTAACAAATCACGCTATACATTTCAGATATTCTTCTCAACGGCTGATTGTACCAAAAATAAAACAGGCAGATGATTCCATTGAATTTTTGTAATTTAAATAATAATTTATCACAATTAAGTCGTTATCACAATTAGGTACACCTACCCTAATTAACACATACTTATTCTAAATGGGTAATATGTAATATCGTACAACAGAGGAGAAACACTTCACAATTACTCTATCAAGGCACACAATAAGTAGACACTTAAACACTTAAAAATTTGAAATAGTAAGAGGCACTTCGGTGACATTTGGATTCAAATAAAAATCTAGTAGGATATTTATAGCTTGTAGAGGGTTTCAAAACGTCCTCCCTGCGGTCTTCATAAATATATTTCGAGTAATTTTGTTGGTGGTCAAATTTCTTTTCGGAGCGATGAAGTTTCTGCATCGTTTACATCGGCGGCTGTTACAGTAATACTCAATAATCTTCCATTTTTGGGGTCAGTCAGCTCCTTCTGAGGCTTTAAAACTGGCAACTGCAAAATTAAACATTAAATTAGTACGGAACTTAATTCGTTGTAATAGTTGAACGGTTTGATTGGTAGGGTCGAAGCAGGTAATTGGGGTCAGCTGGTAATTGTGACCGATGGATTTTACGTAATGAAAGCAAGCGAATAAATTATCAGTTCGGTGTTACTTTTGACGAACGATTCTTGTAGTACAACGTAAAACAATACTGGGAAGTTATTCTTTCGCTTTCATTCCAAACAATCCATCGGTCACAATTACTAGCTGACCACAATTACCTGCTTCTACCCTAGTAACAACAGTCGACAGTCATTAGAAACAACTTTCTATATCACTACACTGACGAACCGATTTAAAACAAGATAATAATACTGTTGTACGTTTAAATAACAATAAACTCGCGATACAGATGAAACGTGGTTATTTGTTAAAAATAATTATTCTGATAATAATATTTTTTAGTCTATTATATTCCTTAAATAAAGTTTTTCTTACCCTAACCACAAAGCACTCAATACTCTTGAACTTTTCACAGGGGGCATATTGTTAAAATAGGACTAACTATTTTTAATTAATGCAGTCACTCAGCTCAGCTCACGGTGTCCAAGTTGTCCGTCCAGTGGCAGTTCAAACTGAGTCCAACTTCCCGAAACCACTTAAATAGAATAAGCAGATAATTCAACTGAATTAAGTAATTTACTTTCATATTTGATGTATGTTACGCAATAACCTACAAAACTTCAAAAGTAAATAAAAATATATTTAATATTAAAATGTTACAACCATATTACCGTTAAATGATTTTTCTCCAGCTTCGTGGGATGTGTATGATGACTCCGACTCTGACTGTCAGTGACTGTGCACTACTACAGTAAAGAGCAAATGAATTTTAACGGCCACGCCGTCTGATTGGTGTATGTACGTGTGTGGTAATAATGCGTGAGCTGTAACATGAAGTGGGTACGGCGGGCCGAGGTCGGCCCTTGGTATGGAAAGAATTGCTGTCGTCATCAAGGAGCGGCAGAACGTTAGGTAGCCTCTCATTAGACGCTAGACTTTGCGATTTCTTTCCTACCAAATATTGCCAGCGGCCCGACGTCATCAGTAGTGGATGACAGTCGCCAAGCCACTGCTAATGCGCTCATCAAGTATGCCGCCTATCCCGACTTAAAGTTTACAGTGGACCAACGGTCGTGGTTTCAAGGGGAAGGTTTTGTAGTAATAATTTGTAATAATTTTGTAGTAATAGAAAACTATTTAACTTTTTGTGGAGTCGTAGCGTCAAAATTGTCTACAAAAATTTATCTTTGGTAATTATATATTTATTACTAGATTCGAAAACAATTATTTGTGTTGTCGACACCGAAAGATCTTTTCAACTGTGGCCGACTGAATCGTGTGTGGAATTCGTACGCAACTGTCGAACTTCAGGAGCGATTCGAAGTAAAATGTGCAATTAAAGAAGAGAACTTGGAAGCGTATCTAGAACTGCTTCAGAAGCACCAAGAAATGTTCCCGTGTTTGCCTTAAGCTCAAATTTTGTCTACTTGGCCGTGACCTTATAAACCGTCGTTCAATCTGATTCAGATTCTGGTAGGGATTCTTTGTCATAAATTATAAAACTTTTTAAAATGTTGTTTGAACTTGTGTGACACTGACCGGCATAGAATGAAAGAATTTAACAGTATTTTGTGATTTTATTTTGAGTCCGCGAGAGGTAATTAAACTTCCTGTGTATTATTATTACTTTATAATCTCTTTTTAATTAATTTTAAATTCCGGCCAAGGTTTGTTTAACACCAACTTTGAGTCTGATTTCGACGGGAATTTATCGCCCAAACACATTTTTTTGTACTGGTTGAATTTTTTTGGCTCAAGCCGGAGCCAGAGCAGAATTAATAACTTTAGCTTTTAAATAATTAAAGTTTCATTTTGAATTAACTAAGTACGTAAATTTTAAGTATAATTGAAGTCACGTAGTGATTTCACTGATTTCGTGCGGTCGTTAAAAATGTAATTTTTAAAATAAATATTTAATTTAATTGCACCAGAATTTTTACTTCAACACTGACATCTTAATTGTTCATTAACTTACATTGTGATTATTGTTCAGAGGGTGAAACCAAATACTTGAGCTCTGACCATGGCTTCAACGGAAGCTGCGAAAGATTGTGATCCAGGGGAACCAGCAGCGACCCAGGCTCTGGAAGTCTCAGTAGAAGTCACTTCCGATTCCGATGCAAATAGAGCGGGGGTAAGAAATATGTTCAATTGGTGCTACGAAGTATAACCTACGTAATTCTAATATATAGGCGTTTAGTAAACAATTTAAAAAAAAATATATTGCCAATTTCCTGTGTATGCTTTATCTATATTTATTTATTTCTACGACAGACGAACTATTGGAGTCGTGATACTCCAGCTGATGAAATGACACTTTCTATCGACCACGTAAGACCACATTTATACAGCAACTTATTGTTTAGAAAACGGCTTTGGTGGATAATAAAATACGTTATTAGTTTGAAGTAATTTTAGCAGCAAGGTGCAGTTATTTCAGTTGATCTTTCTAAAAGTTTGTGGTGTACCAAGTTACCAAGTCTAATTAAGCGTCAAAATGTTTCTGTATAAATTCAGGTTTAACATTATCCAAAGTCCTTACTATAGTGACCACAAATATTTCATTGAGCCCCTTAACAGACTTCGGTTGTGTAAGGACATGCATTGCAGCGTCGACTCGTCGGATTTATTTAAAAAATTTGGGAGCCTCGCTCAAGAAGGAAACTTGAAACTTCGGCGCATTTTCTTTATGTTTGGAATGGAGGACCCCGATTATTACTTCCCATCGTTGCATCCTGCATTTTTTAATTCGTGCGATGATGCTGACATGAATGCAGTTAACAAAATCCTAGCTTCCAGTTGGGACTCACTGGAGACCATCACGTGGAGATGGGGGATGGAAGTTCCGGGGTTAAAATGGCCTGGCGTGATGCCTAATGTTTCGAGAATAAATCTTGGCCCTCACCACCATACACTATACAATGGATTGGTCGCATTTCCTCCAGATTTCAGTTGGTCAAAAACATTTCCGAGACTCCGCGAAGTTCACTTTTGTGAAGTAATTGAAAGCTTGGTCTTCCGGCAGTTGCTTCAGTGTTTCAAGAATCAGTGTATTGACAGCGTCGAGGAAGTTCGTGTGTTTGAGCAAAATTCGGAAGAGCGTGACGCTACCACTTTAGCAACTTGGGACGAACTTCGTAGATTATTTCCTTCCGCCCAAGTTCTGTCTTCGTGGCCTTTTGGCAACCTTGATTCCTATTTATAGATTGAATTTTATGACACATTTGGAGTACAATTAATAAGTTTACCCGTCGTTAAGTAACTATTAAAATTTATTGTGTAATTAACTTGGTAATTGTTATGTTAAAATTGAATTTCTATTGTACTATAATCTGTTTTTAGTGATCTAAAAGTAATACACATAATTAATAATTTGCACTTTGCTGGTATGCCAACGATAAGATAAACTAGAAGCTCAAAATATTGGGTATACTCTTGCAGTTTAACGTTAAGTTCTAGGGATGGCTCCATTCCCATGCATAATTTTCATTTTAGGTTGATTCTTGTAGGGAACAGTGAAAATACCCATAATTTCCAGTATCTAATTTCCAAGTTTCTAGTGTGATTTTCCTTGCACGGCGAGAATGTATTTTGTATTCATTTTTTATCAAGTTTTTGTAAAATAAAAAGATTACTATAAAAAAACTAAGTTAATAACTAGCATAAAATATGTATGTATATCACTGCACTGAAAAGACGGAACTTTTAAAATCCGTGGAATTCCATAGACACGATAAAAGTCGACAAAATGATTTTTAATTTTCATAGTTTGTTTTAAAATTAGAATAAAGTCATCGCATTGCTCTTGACTTGAATTACATTTTTGTGTTAAGTACTGTATTACTTGTGCGGCCCCACTTTTAAGGACGATATTTTGATCCTCTTGTTTTTAGCGGGAATCATATCTGGTACTTAAGCACAAGTTAAATAAAAATAAAAGTACAGTTTACATAAGGTATATAAATTCGTATTAGGGAGTACACAAAGCACGTTCATGTCTTTTTTTAATACTGTATTACATTATTATTAGGGTGAAGGCTTGTAATAATTGTGGTTTGCTTGCAAGTGTGGTCATCATAAAAGCATTTCGGCTTTTAAAAAGGCATAATTAAGCATTTTTGGGCTAAATTAAAGCAATATTTATAAAGGATTTGTTGGGGGGGATAAGCCATAATAAAACACAATCTTAGTTACTTAGAAGCACAATTCTGCATAAATAAAAAGCCTAATTTGGATTACCTTAATTAATCACGACGCAGCAATTATTTGAAATACGATTGTGTAAACACATTTTGTTCTCAGAAAATAAAAACTACTTTCTACTTCACTTAACTTTTTTAACCAATTTTCTATTTTTTATAATGATTACTATCGATGTCCATGAAAGTCCATATCTTCCATCATCCAGCCAAACTTTGTTAACGTATACTGACGATGGACGATGAGTCCCTTGGGCTATTCTTGGCACAGGACGGTGTCCGCGTTATTTGTTTGAATAAAGATTGCCTTTCTGATTGCTAGGCAGCTAGTGCACAGCCCTTACTCACAATGTTACAATTACAATAGATCTTTTGAAAAATCCTGATTCTTTTGTCTAATTATATTTCCCTTGATTAAAGCATGTGCCTGTGAGATTGAAACTAGAAACTAATTTATGTATAATTATTAGAGATACGGACATGGAGTTATCAGCGGCAGAAGCAGTTTTCCGTATTGATCACGTAAGTAATTACTTAAGATTACAGAATAGTTTTAGTTTTGCCTACAAGAGGGTTGGAATGGTCAAAAAATCAACTTTACTGTACCTACTGCAAGTAGATACGCAATACATGTATTAATAATAAAGTTTAATTACTCTTACCGTAGTATCGTAGAACTTTATCAGCTTTATTCACCGTTGACTGTGTCAAGATTCCAATGAATGTGTAATACTAATAATTGTTTTTAATATGAAGATTCTGGAGCAAATATTTGATGAACTGGCCAAGTCCCCTGCTTCCACGAATGCTCTCCTCAACTGTAGACTTGTCTCCCATCGTTGGTTGTCCTGTGCTATGAAACCCCTTAAAAAACTCGTTCAGCTAAGTTTTTGTAACAATAAACTGTCTTTCAAGTTGCCATGCCTAAATAGCTTGACTCAACTTCTCCAGCAGCCGAACACTTTCCCAGCCATTAAATTCAGTTTCTTTAATATGGATATCCCAACCGATGAGATATTTACGGATTTCCTCCCAGCCTACGGTGTCAACATAACTCAAATACGTTTGTCTCATTTTGCCGTCTGGCCACACGAGTCGGTCTTAATGGAGCAAGTGGAAACTCTCTTATCGTTAACACCAAATCTTCTCGAGTTAACTTTAGACACCCCTTCAACTATTTCCTGGGAACATGGGGGTGAGGGTCGTTCTAGTGTTTCTGAGTTATTTTCAAGTGATCCGGAATTCCGCCAAATTCTTAAGCGATGCTCAACCAAGACGAGGAACACAAGTTTAAAATTTGTAACCTTGCATGACGCGTCTGCAAAAATAATCGAAACGATTTTGCAAATGTCTCCTAATGTGGAAAAAGTGTCGTTAGATGTATTTTATAAAATATATCTGCTCCGACCCGTAGCTAGAGTACATTTAATTCGGGATTTGTTTATTTATCCGCTTTCGGCATATGTTGAAACATGGGAGAAGATTGCTTTAGTCTACGAGCAGGAAACAACGCCAAGACCACAACTTGAGCACATGGAAATTTGTCCACCGAATGAAATATTTGAACGATTTAGCCCTGATAGCCCTGAAATGCTCGAAAGAGCAGTCAGTGTGGTAAGTCGAGTTCTCAAAAGTTGCTCCGGCTCCTTGCAAACAATCAAGTGGAATGGTTTAAAGATTTTACATCGTCATGGGAATGGAATTAAATGGCCCAAGTTGTTACCGAATCTTTGGAAATTAGAATTAGGATACCCTCTTGCTGACCTTACTAGCGAACGACGGTATGGACTCTTTCCTTCCGGTACTAATTTAGGAGCAATGTGTCCCAAACTGCGATTCGTTGCTTTCGATTTTAAAGCATTTGAAAATAATAGTGACTCCACTAATGTAGAGAGTTTGTTGAATGCTTTGAACTTTGGCCCAGTAGAATCTGTTCAAGAGGTGAAAATTAAAAATATTTCCGACTCCGTAGCTCTGTCGGAAGCTCGGAAGCGTCTCTCTACATTGTTTCCCAATGCACACGTAAAGTAAGCAATGCACATTGCAATTTCAATATCGCGTAGAACATCAATTAACAAAATTTAAGTTCACAATGCGCCACGTCTGATTGCTGACGGAGTGAAATAACTTTTTATAATTTTATACTATGGATTATTGTAAGTTTAATTATTACTATTTGTTGAACGTCGAGAAATTACATCAATTATTTTTGAGCCGTGGGCATTTTAACTGTTTTGCATACATACCTAAATTAACCCTATACGCTAACTAAGTTTTACATATTGTACATTGTATTTACTTACGAAGGCATGACGTTTTCTTTCGTTTAAACTTTTTTGGTCAACTCCTCGGTATTTTATATTGACATTGAGGTGTTGTTCATTTATTGCACACATGATTATTTTTATTATATGATTAATTGATTAAATTACCCCAATTACCTATACTTTATTATGTTAAACTTGAGCAAAACTTGAATGCCGTTGCATCAACATGAGTAAAATTTTGTGTATAATAAAATCAAATTATTGGTTTTGTATCGTACACGTTTTTCTAAATTCAGTTGTCCATTTTAATAGTATTTTGAAAACAGTGATCACAATTATACGCCTTCACCCCATATTTTTTATTTATCGAAAACACTTAATTTAATTAGCTTCTTAGGTTTAAGCTTTTTTAGGTAGAGTTAGAACGGCTTAGAACAAGAATTAAAAGAATTAAAGAAAAACAGAATATTTGACGTATCCTGTAATTTCCGTGTTTACTCATAAAGTGCTATTTTCATTGCAGAAGAGTGGGAATATGTATATCTTTTATATTTTATATCACATTTCAATAAAACAAATAATATTACATGGTGCCTGGCAAATAGAAATTATCACATTTACGTGCATCTACCCTATAGTCTACTTTTTTTAAGATTTTAAGCAAAGTGTTCAGTCCTACAAGATAAGACTTTACACTTTACTGTATTTTATATAATATGTAATTTTCATTACACATTTCCATTCGTATTACAAGTAATTCTAATTATGATGTATGTAATGTGCGTGCCATAATACTAATTATTCATTTATCACTTATATTCCTTATTTAAGTGTATATAGATACTTGATGGCATTTCCTACCGATGCAATTTATTTCATCATATTTCATGTCAGTACTGGTGGTAGCATTCGCCAATAATAACCCATGTGCCCACCTTGCCTTTGTCAGTAATCGTCAACTTTCTAAATTCCTGAACCCGCTCCAGTCGTCCTGGTAGTAGGAGCTTCCTATAGAGTACTTCAGATCACTATTAGATCCTCCACCTTCCATACGAACTTAAAAAGTGCTCTCGTACTTTAATATTACAATTTTTCAGTCACAATTCTAAATCGAAACCAACCTTCAAATTAAAATTTTCATTCATTCCTTAATCGGATTTATATTATTATTAGTCTATAGTTAATCATAATTATTATTTTATAAACCCTCATCTTCAATTCGATAATTTATTCCAAATTCATATATTCAGCCTACAAAAAACTACAACTCCTACAAGCCATAGTAAAAAGGATAGCCGATAGCCCGTAATTGAATTGCTCGTAATCGTAAGCTTGAATTGTGATTATTTTTTAGACGGTAATTAAGCTTGACTTTAGACCATGGCTTCAATGAGTACGAACGTTTGTGATCCGATTGAATCATTAGCGACCCAGGCTATGAAAGTCCCCATCGAAACCATTTCGGATACAACTAAGGTACTGGTAATTAGCGATTATGTTCAAGTGTTGCCAAAAATAATAAAATAAGAGAGGCATTAAAAATTGCTAAATATTTTTTTAAGATTGACGGTTTCTTTTATTTGCTTTAACGGCATTTATTTTACAGGCGTTCCACGGGGGTCCTGATATTCCAGCTGATGAAATGACACTGTCTATCGACCACGTAAGAACACATTTATACAGCAGTTTATAGATTATAGAAGGCCTTGTAGGAATAGAAAACTATTTTAATTACTATGCAATTTCAGCATCAAAACGCAATACTCTTTTGGTGGATTTTATAAAAGCTTCTGGTGTAGTCTTAGAGTCAAAATTATCTACAAAAATGTAACTTTAGTATTAATTTTCAGATTCGGAAACAACTGTTTTCTTTATTGACGCCGGAAGATGTTTTCAACTGTCGCCGACTGAATCGCCAGTGGAATTCTTACTCAACTGTGGAACTTCAGGAGCGATTTGAATTAAAATGTTCAATTAAAGAGGAGACCCTGGAAGAGTACTTAAATCTGCTGCAGAAGCACCAAGAAATCTTCCCGTTTTTGCCTTTGCCATTATTTAGAAAATACACTTTTAAGAAGGTTACTTTGGACATCCTGAGTGACCAGATGTTGCAGAAATTTCTCAGGACTTACGGCTATTTTATTCGTGACTTGTCCTTGAATCAGAAAAAGGTTTGCTACTCGAAAGACACATTGCCAAAGGAAACGGACGTAATGGAATTTTTCCGAGGTTTACTCATTCAGTCAGCGCCCAACCTTGCCTCCTTGAGGATGGACAACATGGATTATAAGGTTGACTGGAAAGAAAATAGTTTAGACCGTGGTCAGGACTCAAGACGGACCCTTCGTACAACGGATCCAGAATTTGAGGAAATCCACTCAATTCCCGACTCGGAAAAAAATGAAAATTTGAAAGTTTTCTCCGTTACTTCAATCTCAGGGAAGATTTTTGAATTGGTAGTTCAGCTGGCGCCAAATTTAGTGGAAGTCCAAGTCCGAAGTCGAAGTCCTTACCATGGGGATCACAAATATTTCTTTGAGCCTCTCAACAGACTTCGGTTATGCAAGGACATAAAATACAATAGCACGTACTCATCGGCTTTATTTAAAAAATGTGTAGACTCTGCTCATAAAGAAGGAAGTTTGAAGCTTAGGCAATTTTCCTTTATGTTTGGACGGGAAGACATCGTTGGTAACGGGTCATCAGTGTATCCTGCATTTTTTTATACGTGCCATGGTGCTAACGTGGATGCAGTTAACAAAATTCTAGCTTCCAGTTGGGACTCACTAGAGACCATCACGTGGAAATGGGTGATGGCATATCCGAAGTTAAAATGGCCGAGCGTGATGCCTAATGTTTGGAGAATAAAACTTGGCCCTTTCCATTGTAGACCTCTACCAGGCGGATTTCACGCATTTCGTCCGGGTTTCAGTTGGTCAAAAACATTTCCGAAACTTCGCGAGCTTCAATTTTTTGAGGAAATTGAAACATCGGCCTTCCAGCAGGTGCTTCAATGTTTCGGAAATCAGTGTATTGACAGCGTCAAGGAAGTTCATTTGTTAGCGGAGAATTCCGAAGAGCGTGACGCTACCACTTTAGCCAATTTTGAGCAACTTCGTAGATTATTTCCGTCCGCCCAAGTTTTGTCTGCATCGCCTTATAACCGACATGAACTCCAGTATTCCACTGCTGATGGGGATTTGTCGCCGTAGCACGATTAAATGCTGGTTGAAGTTTTATGGCACGGGCTGGAACAGAATTAATAACTTTACCTGAGTGTAGTAATTAAAATTTAATTTTGAATTAACTTGGGTATTAACACTCACGTATTATTGGATTCCTATTGTATTATGACCTTTATGATCTAACAATAAGTATAATATAATTAAGAATTTGCTCACATATAATTATTGTTAACTGTTAAATTGTAGGGATCGCTAAATCCCCGTGCTTAGTTTCCATTCTAGTGTTTTTATTGTCGGTTACCATGAAAATTCCGTGTACCAATAAATCCGTGGAATTTTCCCTGGACAAATATCTCACGGTATCTTGTATTCAATGTTCAGTTTATATCAACTTTCAATAAAACAAAATATTATTCGGTTCTGGACATTCGTATCGAAATCGGTTTTTTGTTTTTTATCCAAATTTTGGTGATATTGGTATCTCATTGATATTCGTAATATAATTATGTATATACCTATCTACACTTTCAAAACAGGCATCGTTGCATTGATGTATAGATATTTGTAGTTCATTAGTTGCTAGGTATTGGCATCGATAGTCCATTTTTATACGAATTAAAAATACTGATTCTGACAAATAAAGTTTAACTTGCCCATTAATTTATACATGTCACGAGTGTGTAAGCTTTCAAAATGACCGATTTATAAATGTTTGGATAAGAGGGCGATTCCAGTGATAATAACTTGTTGTCAGTCTTCTTACTGTGGTCCTACTTGCCGGTAAAAATAAACATAACTCACATTTTTACCTGTTCTTTGAATTTGTGTGACAACGACCGGCGTAGAACAAATGAATTTACCCGTATTTTGTAATTTTATTTGGAGTCCGCTAGAGATAATTAAACTTCCTGTGTATTATTACTTTATAATCTCTTTTTAATTAATTTCAAATTCCGTCCAAGTTTGGTTTAACACCTACTTTGAGTCTGATTTCGATGGGAATTTATCGCCCTAACACATTTTTTTGTACTGGTTGAATTTTTTTTGCTCGAGCTGGAGCCACAGCAGAATTATTAACTTTAGCTTTTAAATAATTTATTAAAGTTTCATTTTGAATCAACTATATAAGTACGTTTTTATGTACAATTGAATTCCTACTGTATAGCGAATAAACAAACAAAACCGATGAAATCCCCCTAATTTTCAGTAAACTTATTTACCCGCAAAGTGTGGTTTTTCCAGCACGAATAGCTTGTGTTTAGTGTTCATTTTGTATTAAGTTTTAATAAAACTAACGTGTGCTGGACATCCGTTCAGAATCAGTACTGGCATCATTGGTACTTATCAGTAATTTTATTGTATTTATTAGTTCCTAGATTGTAGTATATTAGTAAAATAGTTCTATAGAGAATAATAAGTTTTGTAACTTTAACTGCACATTGTACGTACATTTTTATACAATTTTTACGCTGACTCTGTATAAAAAAACCCAAAAATAATTCGAATTCAGCCATTCTTAAAGTACCTAATTATATTTTTTACACTAAGACTAATCGTAAGACTTATAAATATATTAGCAAATATAAAAACATTATTCTAATTTTTTCAATAACATAGATCTTGCCTACTTCTGCGCTCTGATTAAATTTTTGAATAATATTCCTTTCCACGCACAGCAGTCTGCGCAATGTGACGGTGAAATTTTGATGGAATAAATCGGAATTTTTATAATTTTATGTGCACTTGCTATCTTTTAGTTGATTTTAAGTTCAGAGTTGTTGTTGTCGACTATTCACTTTTAGGTGCAAAAAAATGAACAAAAGGAATTAAGTATATAGGCATATATCATATAGGTATATAAAAAGCTTAAAAGCTTTAAAAAAAGCCAATAAAGGCTGCAAAAAAGCATAAAGCAAGAATTCCATTTCCATCCTATCCTACGATCCCAGTATATTTCAATGGAATGAACCGGGAAAGTTAAAACGTTCACGAATCGTCGATACCTCGAGCATAGCTGGGCATTTTTTTGGAACTCGCACTCAACTCATGAGGGCCTACCTACTTTTGCCCACACTCGCACTATTCGTAAATTCTGTTCCTTTTTACAACCCGCTCGAACTCGCACTCACGCCCTTACCTTCAAATTACTTGAACTCAAACTCCACTCATATGAGTGGCACTCACTCACTTACTCACCACACTCCAAATCATAAATACCGCCGTTAAAATGCGCTCGATAATTTAAAATATAGCTTCATGTTTTGAAAAATCGCTTTTAGTGTTTTAAAAAAGTGCATGTGACTGCTTCATTTTTCATTTTAGCAGCAGCAACGTGTAGATGGAAAAAAAGTAATTTTGTTTGAACTTTATCGTAAGCGCCACTTCATTTAAATTCTATAAATGAGTTCAATGAGTGCTACTTTTTTGCACTCGTACTCACGCTCATGGGAGCACCATTCTTACGCATGGTCTCGAACTCACTGAGCGCGAGGTCGAAATAAATAATTGTACTCGCACTCATCACTCGCACTCACGGCAAATAGTGCGAGGGCGAGTGCGAGTTCAGCACTCATCCCTCATGAGTTCGCCCAGGTATGACCTCGAGTCTCGAGTCGTCTGTCTGTCGTTAGCTGTAATTAAAAATAATGATTTTAATTTAATTGCCCTTTAGCTTGTGTAAGCAGTTGAAAAAGTTTATTTTACTATTATTAGTTGAGCAAGTTTGAATTTTGCTCTTTCCAATAAACTACAAACTATAAAATTTAATATTTTGCTAATTTTGAGCTGAACGACCAACTAATAAGCGGCAAATAAAGAAACGCGTGCGTGCGTATATAATTGATTATTTTTTACACGGTAGGTAATGATACACTTGACCTTTGACCATGGCTTCAATGAATTCGAACGGTTGTGACCCGATTGAATCAGCGGCGACACAGGCTATGAAAGTCTTAGTCGACACCACTTCGGATACAAATACAGTGCCGGTATTTAACGATTGTCGATTCGATTATGATCAATTCTTGCTCCAAATAATAAAAATATAAACTTACAAAATTAATAGTTTTTTAAAAAATTGACAATTTCTTGTATGCACTTTAACTGTGTATTTATTTTACAGAGGTTTTACGGGGGTCCTGATATTCCAGCTGATGAAATGACACTGTCTATCGACCATGTAAGACGTGATTTGTACAGCAGTTTATAGTTTGTAGAACGCCTCGGAGAAATATCAAACTATTTTAATTACTTATTTGTGCAATTTCAGCTTCACCAGCAATAATTATTCTTTTAGTTGACCTTTATAAAAACTTTTGGTGTAGTTGGTAGTCTTAGCGTCAAAATCTACAAAAACTGACTTTAGTATTATGTGAGGACTAGAATAGTTTGCCCACCTACTACCACCCACTCTGTTTCAATCAATATAATAAATAATAATTAATAATTTTATTCATTGTTACGAGCGATTTGACCTAGGTAGGTCCATACACTCGGTGGGATTGTATCCCACAGTTCCAGATTACAAAAAGATTGTTACATACGGTAAAAAATTAAAGGTTAGGTACATAAAATTTGTCACATAGTTTATTGTCCTTTTTTTCCTAATGCGGAAAAAAGGATATTCTTTCTTATTTAATTCTTTCGCTAATGTCATTTTTTTTTAGATAGTGCCTAATTAATTACTAGTTCTTCTTTTCTTTCTTCCCTTACGGGAATGTTCTAGGGTACCTTTCAGGTTGCTTCTCGATTTTGACTCACTTTCTAACGCAAGTAAAAGTATCAGAATTTTCTCAATGTATTTCTTTGGTTCTTTCTAGTCTTATATTGTTTACATTTCTACGTTTCTTCTTTATCCGCTGCTCCATATATTCAGTTGTTTATCTGTTACATCTCTACGGGTCTCTTCTCTCCTATTTTTTGATTTTTTTTTCCTTCCGGTTAGTGTCTGCTTATTTATGCTGGCCTGTATTCGCTTATATGTGTGTGTGCTCCGGTTTATTGCTAGCTCCGGCGCCGTTTCTTCTCCACTCTTTGTTTCCAATGTATTCTCTTCCGTTGTTTAGATTCGTTTCGTTTCTTCTTTCTTTCTTTTGCTCGATCCTCTTCGTGACTTCCTCCTTAGACAGATCCGGATTAATATAAATTCTGCTTTCTGTTCTGTTCCACAGTATTTTCTTTGCTTTCATCATCCGTTCTCTGTCACTAGTTTTCATAAAGCCCACAAGAATTCTTCTCTCTTTTCCTTTGGATTTAGGTCCAATTCTTTTGATTGAGTCCAGTTCTGCATTGACTTTACATTCTTTCAGAATCTTTTCTACTTCCTCCTGTAGCAATTCCGGGCTTTCGCACTCTTCTTCGTGTACTCCAGAGATGATGATGTTATGTCTTCTGTGTATGTTCATAAGTCTGTCACCGATCTCTTTGCTTTTTCTCAGTTCTGCTTCTAAAAACTCATTCTTTGTTTTGAGCTCTTTTATGTCCTCTTCGTGTTTCTTCATGGTTTTTTGCATTCCCTTGACCATTTCTAGGACGGTTTCGATGCACTCGTTCGTCGCTCTGAACTCGGTCATCATTCTCTGGGTTATATCATTAGTCATCTTGTTGTTGGCCTCCACTATCATTTTCTTTATTTCTTCGTACTCTTCCCTCCTCGATTCGCTAGCACTCTCGTTCTTCTTTAATTTCTTATTTTCTTCTTCCTCTTCATTTTCTTTCTCTTGTCTATTTTTCTTTCTGTCATTGCTTTTCGTCGGCATTTTTTCACTTTCCCACGTGTCCAGTCAGTCTTTCCTTTCTGCTTCTGCTTGTCCTTTGTAGCGTCTTCTTCTAGCAGTTCTTCTAATCCAGTTCTTTTAAACAAAATCAATGTAGGTATACATTTCCGTCTTTACTATTGCATGTTATTACTGTGCATTTTATTCTGCTTTTTAATATTTACAAACATCTCATAAACAGGAAAACTTGCCTTAGTTCGAGCCCGGCAGCCGACTCTCGCCTTTGATTTACAAAAAATATTAGTTTAGGAATCAATATCCTTTGTCGGTCCGGGCTTTTTATTCTTGTTTCAGTTCTGTGTTTTGTTCCTATGAGTATTGGCCGTTAGTTTCTTCTTCCCTCTCTTTTCTTATTGGGTTCTTTCCTTGAAGTACGGTCTGGCTCACAGAAAGGTTCTACTTCTTACCGTTGGCCCTTCACTTTGGCTGCCTCAGTTTTTCTGAACAGTACTTTTTGTATTTCTACGGCTTCTTACTTTTTCTTTAATCTACTTTTATTTCTCGAAAAAAGTCACTCTTGCACTTTTTAATCTGCTTACTTTTCACTTTAATCGGCTTCTTCGTAGTAAACTGATTCTGTATCTATATTTTTTCCTATTTTTGCAGTATTTTTTCTACCTGAATTTAATTCTTATGTGAGAGCAAAAATATTGTGTTGTTGCTCGTTTGACTGCTGGCGCGCTTTTTTTTTGTTTCAATCAATATAGTTATAACTAATTACAGTCAGTCTTGGTCAGACAGTCTGAGGAGTCAGTCCCAACTCTCAGTCCCAGTTAAGTAAATAAAGTTGGACCTATGTCCATTGTTACTGTCAACTATTGTCAGCCAACGCCCAGCACATTATTGCATCACCCACACACTCACACACATCATCTCTCACAGCCGAGCATAACAATCATCCACCCCGAACCCTAACAGTGGCGGAGGCGCCTAGTCTCGTTCCTTCAAGGTACTAGATTTTTTGTGACATTTTGAGTGACATTTTGGTGATTTTGAAAAAATTGTGCTAGTGGGCCGCTGAATTTTTTGTTATTATATAAGACTTTAACCTTCTCATCACCGCAATAATAATAGTGAGCACAGGCAATTTAACACAACTTTTCGTGTGGTGCTCCGCTATCGGCCCAGTGTACCAATTCGGTTTGTGTGGTGCCCTGACGTCTGACATTTTGACGAGGCCGTGTTCCGATCATGGCTAGTTTTGATTGCCTTTGTGAGCTTCTAAAGCCATAAGAAGTGCAGAACATTTTGCGGACATTTTCGTCAAGGGTGAAGGAAAGTTATTAACCGAAGTATAATAAGTTGATAAGATCATACAAGCTATTCTATTATTCTGCCATTCGCGGTATTGTGTCGCCACGTAGTTCAGCCTTGTAATCTAAGGACATATCACCCACTGATCTTGTATGCACGTACTTATAAAACCCTGACTCTGATTGCCACACACAAGATTTCGTCATTACGTCAACTATTCGTCGCTCATCGATTTTTACGTGCATCCGGTGACAAGTACTTAACTAATGCCTAATAGTGTCAACTACGGAGGCAACAAAATTCCATTGCTGTCGTGTTACGCAACGGTGCATTCAAAATCTACAACTTTGTCTACGAAAGCACATCGCAATCCTTTTAAATTGTTGTGATCTGACATTCTTGAGTGAATTGGGCCAACTAATTTCTTCACTCGGTGCTGCAACATCACCTTCTGCCATTGTGGTAACTACACAACATAAGAATGACCTGATCTGAACATTACATCGTGATTTATTGCGACATTTCCGCTGCAGCTCACGGTACGTGACACTAGTCAGCAAGATGTAGCCGCCTACCGATCGCCTCCTCCGTTCCCGGGGCAACCATGGGTGCGGTTGATAGCAATGGTCCCAATTTAAGTGGACTGAGCTAAGACGTGTTTGGCACGGCCATAAGCGTGCTGAACACTGAACTCCTAAAATACATACATGGGTGCGGTTGCCTCGACCGTCATCTGCCATCCTCATCATCTCCACCCCATGCCTATCCACTCTGACTCTGTTGTCCACCTATAATGTAGTTGCTGCTTATTGCCTGGTGGGACATGGCCCACCTCCGTCAACCTGGCATGAAACCATGTTCTACCTATTGGAAAATGCTCCTCTAAGATTATGCCAACAGCACCTACTTCACTAGGGACGCCTCGTGCAAGTATGCAGTCGTCGACATCATCTACTCCGGAACTCTCCTTACTCCTCATGCCTCATGGACATTGGTCAATCCCACCTTTTTCTGGCTAGCTCGCGATGGCCAGGAATGCGAGGCTAATTCTTCTCTACTATCATGAAAACGTATATCCTGGGCTAGTACATATTCATTCAAGAGGGTGCAATCAATAATAACGGGGAATCAAGATATGAATTGTTCCAGCCTACGTCAAGATTACGATGAAGTGTGTCCTACTTCGCTTATGTAAATACTTAGTAAATTATAATATTATTAATGCCCATTCTTTTATTTTCCCATTCTAGTAGGAGTGGGCCCATCTAGGTCTGCAGCTTAGCCACTCTGCTAAAGAGCATTACGCTGTTACTTAAGGTATAAGATTATTATTGCAATTATTGCTAAGCCATTACGGAAATTATTTTGTTGATCCCATGGTTGGATATTTTTGATTAATTCTCGTTTTTTTTGAGATGTTTAATTTTAGCAAATATCGCTAGGACCAGCGTTATAGCTGATGTTAATGCCCCATTATTTTTTATATACCCTGCCACTCCCAAATGACGCAGTTCCCCTACCGTAACCTGTGTCTGCCCAAAGGCCGTTATTGTTTATGTACCCTGCCACTCCCAAATGACGCAGTTCCCCCACCGTAACCTGTGTCTGCCCAAAGGCCGTATTGTTTAAGGACCCTACCACAAATGACCCAATCCCATTCCCAGTTTGCCTGTACGCATTATGCAGCCCATACAGAGCCATAGGCCATTATTCACATAGTTATTATTGCCCACATTATTGTTATTCGGGAGAACATTAAGCCCTGCCCATAATTCCCATATCGGTTTTAGTTACCGCTTTTGTGATTTTTGAATAGAGGATATCCTAATATTGGACTGGCATTCAGCCACAGCCGTAGTTGCTTTTGACAGAATGTTAATTTATTTGATTTAGTAGTTGTACTATTGTGGGTTTCGTCATAGTTAATTCAGGTTAGAGATTTTATCCTACCGATCTAGTGTAATTTAAGTCAAATAGTTTTCCTAATTTCGGTTCAGTTGATTGTATCCTGCCGATCTAGCGTATTAAAATTAGATGGGTTTTCCCAATTATGGTTAAGTTGAAACGAATCCTTCCGTTTTAAGTGTAATTACAGTTAAGTAGTTTTTCATAATTTAAGTTTAAAATTGTTAAATAAGTTTAACTGAATTCGTTTAGTTGGGTTAAGTTCTCTTATTTTTTGGTAATTTATGAGATTCGGTTTAATTACGTTTAATTTAAGTTAAGGTTAACTTTCAGTAGCAACTTAATTTAGTTGTTATTTAGTAATATCACTTTTATGTAGTCATTCCATAGTTAAGTTAATTTTTAATCCACATTACTAATTCATTCTTTCAACTTTCATTCTCATTCATTTTAATAATTAACCATTTTTTTTTAAAATTCAGATAGTAATTCCAGATTTAAATTCTGGTTTCCCTGTTTATGCGCAGTTCTAGAAAGCCCTGTGGCCATTCACGCAAAATTCAATCACTGATTATGTTATTTGACAAAATTAATTTTGTCTATTTCTCATTTTAGATGCCGTGTGCTTATGATTGATAACCTATTTTAAATTATTCTGTCGTATTCCCCTAATTTATTATTAATTATACACCCTGCCTATTATACATACGGTGGACTTTGGTAATACAAAGCCTTGTTGTCAGCTGCTTCTATTTTCGGACGTCGCGTCTAGGACCCTACCTAGAATGCTGAGATAAATGTAAATGCTATGCTCCCTAAGCTTCCTTCTTCTCCCTTTTCTAGATGTCCAGAACTATCAACAAACGAAAATTTCCCCATTATTCAACTCAAATTTAAATCTCATGTTTTATTTGTAAGTAATTTGTCTTATGCATGTCGATTCCGTTTAAGGACCCTTGTGGTATTGATTGCCCATCTCATTGTATTTTATGGTTTATTTTAAAATTAATTTGTTTGTTTAGTTGTGTTTGTTGTAGACACCTCGTGTTCACGAGTGCCCATCGCTGCGCCTATCGCCATAGTCCGGATACGGCCTGCAACTAAATTAAGAAATCCGTATTTTAATCACACGTGTATACCTAAGTATTTTTCCCTGTAAAATTTTACATTAATTTCACTTTATTGTATCATGATTGGATCAAAAATGTATTTTTAATTGATTTTTCCTTCATGTTACGTGGTCTGCTCAAGATTGTGCACCGCCGCATCAACTGACCCGAAAATTCCCAAATAGTTGGACCCCTTCACGTCCGCCACATGAAATCAACAATTACATATTTATTTCATAATCAGTTAATTTAGTTTTTAATTATTACTCAAATTCATGTAATTCTGTGTAGTTTACTTAGTACTAGTTGGTCCTAGTTCAAATCCTATGTACTTTTAATTTGTGAAAAAGTCCTATTTTATTCGTAAAATTCTGCACATTTTTAAGCGTGTAGGTTTTTCCAAATTGGTATTAGCAAAATCTACGTTAAATTCTGTATATAATAGTCGCTAGGTTATGACAGTATGTTCAAAACCTTACCCGCTATGTCCACCGAAAGTCGGATCGGATCCCATCGTCCTGGTTGTGTATTGAAATGGAGAGTCGCACTGAGACTGGTTTCAAGTTTCGCGCGGTTCCACGTCCCTTGATTTCAGTTTTGGATTTTTGCCAGTCATTCTCCGATTCTGAATTTCAATGCTTATGCATGCCACCTATTGGCTATAATGTGATTAGGTATGCTCTGTACACCCATAGGGGTTAGCACTTACTAATTAGTTAGTTTAATTTTAGGTTTAATTAATTTTATTTTTAATTGTATTTTTAATTTTATTTGACCAGGAGGTCAAATTTTCTCCGTAGAGGTGGTAATTGTGAGGACTAGAATAGTTTGCCCACCTACTACCACCCACTCTGTTTCAATCAATATAGTTATAACTAATTACAGTCAGTCTTGGTCAGACAGTCTGAGGAGTCAGTCCCAACTCTCAG
>JAQFZC010000970.1:0-36618 GCA_034695205.1 Dicyrtoma fusca | reverse complement strand
CGTACTGTTAGAGACCCGCGTATTATTGGAGACCCGCGCATTATTCCATTCAGGCCCTCGGACCCCCGCGTACAATTGGAGACCCGCGTATTAATAGAGACCCGCGTAGTAAAAGAAAATTTACGGTACATACATATTACTCCATTTTTGTACTACTGTCGTCACAGCCACGTAACTCAGTCGCAGCTCAGTCACTTTAGCCAGTCAGTCACGGGGATGGGAAAGTCAACATTGACTTGACTAGTGAGCGGGTAGTAGGACGAAATGTTGAATAACCGAATTCGGTTGTAGCTATGTATATATATCTATAGGTAGGCTTATGTATATATAATTATATAAAAGGTACATTTGTAGGTACAGTTACATTCGTATTCGGAGTGGAGGAATTGAGGAAATTCTTGCCTAAGTGCTTCCACTATTTTATTTACAACTACAACGACCAACACGTTTCTCAGAACTGCCTCTGCTGCGGGCTTCCCTCTTATTAGGTAGTTTTTATTTAATTATTCGGGGAGAATTCTCCGAATTCGGTGAATTCGGTATCGCACCGGCATTCGGAGCTTTTCCTTGTGTAACTGTGTAAGTGTAGTGGCAGTTTGTAGAACGGAGTGCCTTTTACCTGTTCACACACTGCATTTGCCTACCAACGAAGCCTCCTGTGTGTAATTTACTTTATTTCTCGAGGCCAGGCAGATGTATTCTGTCTGTAATGTCGGTGTACCTGTGTATTTACAGTCCATGGCTCATGGTTGTAGTAGTTTGTAGTAATTGCATAGCTATGCACAAAGGTTGTACCTGAACCTTCCATCTCCTTGATTCTGGCTTCTACTGATGCTATATATGTATATACTATACTGACTCGTGTGTCGTGTGGTTCGTTTTGGTTTATTTGTGACTATTTTGTCGGTATAGCTATCTGTATAGCTACAGTAGCTGGTCAATTTTGTGAGTTCCTCGTGTTGTATTTTTTATTTAGAGCACCTGTTTAGGTACAGTTTGAGTTGACACTACTGACAGTCGGTACAGGTATCAGGTAGGCTGAGAGTATAGATAGAAATAGAATGACAAGAGTGAGAGTGCTCAAAGGAAGTGTAGTGTAGCTCGGACCATATGCAGTTGCCTTTTCCTTTGCCCGTTTTGACTTTTGTATACATAAAGCACAAGAAGAGCGGTAAAGAAGCAAATGGAAATTACATTCGAATAATTCGAATTCGAGTTCGAATCCATTGCTGTAATCTTTTAGAAACGGTAGTAATTATATTATTAATTATATATCTAGGTAATTTTGCGTCTTTTTAAAAATGATAATTTATTGATTTGACAGTTGACCCTTTTATGTCAAAGTGCTAGAGTTACTAGTTTTGAAAGCTTTTAAAAGTGGCGATTTATAGTTTTTGAACTTTTTGAAAGTGTCAGTTTTTTTGTTTTAAGAGGTTTTGAAAAAGGTGATTTATATTTTTGATACTATTGAAAGTGTTAGCTACTAGTTTTGAATGTTTTTAAAAATGGTGGTTTATGGATTTGACCTTTTTGAAAGTGTTGGTTACTAGTTTTGAATGTTTTTGAAAGTGGTGATTTATGGATTTGACCTTTTGAAAGTGTTAATTCCTAGTTTTGAAAGCTTTTAAAAATTCTTAGTTTCTAGATTTGAAATTTATGAAAGTGTCAGTTACTAGTTTTGAAAGCTTTTAAAAATTGTGATTTATAGTTTTGACCTTTTTGAAATAGGTTAATTTCTTGATTTTGTCGTTTTGAAAGTGTTAATTCCGACTGTAGTGTCAGTTAGAAAGAAACCTACTAGTACCTACCTACCTACTTTGTTTAGTGAGTAAGTGAGTTGCTTGGAAGATTCAAGATTGGTGCAGCATTGGTATAACCTATCATTTGAAAGTACCTAATAAAATCAAATTCTAAATTCTTAAATTTTGGTCTGTATTTCAGGTCTAACCTTGTGAGAGAGAATGACGGACAGCAGCCTCTCCAGGATTCCGCTGGGCTTCACACTGGGTCAAGAGTTGACCTTGCCCTTGTTCGATGAGGAGCACTCGGAGGACACGGAAGTGGAGGAAGAACCACTAACAAAAAGAATTAAAATGGGAAGTGACAAATCCTCAAATAATAATAAGCCGCCCCTCGCTCCCCCCTCATCTGCTGTCCCCACGGGGAAAAGTACGAGCTTAGATTCAAGTCCACATCCAAACGATAGACTATCCCCTTCCCCAACTGGGAATAGTGCCAACGGCGCTAATACATCACTGTTAACTTCAAGTTCATCAAAAAGTGAAATTAGTCCATCAAACCTTGATCCAGACCATCACAGCAACCCACATTTACAAAGTGACAGTGGTTCAGTGCCTTCAGAATTGTGTAGCAGTAGCAGTGACAATTTTGCTGCTGCTTCTGTTCCCAGTCAAAGTTCACCTAGTGTTGAGCCCACCGCATCGGACGCTAAAGTTGAATCCCCACCCAAGAAAAAGAAGAAATTAAACGGGAAAAGTAAAGAGAATGATTTAAAGATAAAAGGGACGAAAGTTCCGGGTGAAAAGGCTGCGGCCACGCCGGGTTCCGGTGCAAAGAAAAGGACGGCCGGGCCATTGAAAGGAAAGTCAGTGTCTGAAACTAATAAGCGTAAAAATAAGAAGAAAGTTAAACGAATTAAAAGTAAAGGCCCAGATGGAGATGAAGAGGATGCGCTTCTGGACAAATCCTCCAGTTCTAGTGGATCTGAAGCTGAAGGGGGGGATGGTAAAAATAAAAATGGGGGATCCTCCTCTGGTACCTCAAGTAATAAAAAACGAAAGAACCGGGCATCTCACATGCGAAAGAATATTCGAGAGATTCTATCCTCTACTCAGCTCGAAGAGGAAACACTGGCAGCTCAACGGGAGGAGCAAGAGCGCATTAAAAGAATGAATGCGAAATTACAATTGCAGCAGCAGCAACAGCAACAAAAGCAGCAGCAGCAACAGCAACAACAAAATCATTTAGTTCAGTTATTAAATACAGCCACTCCATCGAGTTTCCATCATCAAGCTTTCAATCTAAGTCACGGTCAAGATGAAATTGATAAAATGTTCATTCGAAGGGGCATCACGTCCACGTCCAATGTGGGTGCGGACCCTTCAGTGTCAATAATTGATGCTCTAGCCGATGCAACAGCTGACACAGATTCATGTGAATCACTTACTGGAACTTCGATGATCCCAACTACTACTACTGTCACGGTCCCTGCCGCCCCTGCTTCTACAACACCCGATTTAATTCCTATTAGTAAATTTGGCCCCGTGGGGCGGCAGTTCCCCCGGCAGTCTTTTCCGCTATCTGTATCAACCATGAAGGACCGACAGCCCAAGCCCACTGGCGTCCCATCGACAACTCCCAGCGTCGTGGATGACATCGTGATTCTATCCTCGGATGACGAAGATGATCTTCCAGATCAGGATCAAGACCAGGATCAAGAAGTTATTACGTTAGACGATCAAAATTTAGACTCCCAACAGTTCAAATTCCGGAATCAAAGTAAATTCCGACAGCAGAATCATCATCATCATCATAATCACAGCTACAATCATGTTAATAGTGATCGTGATCGTGTGAACGTGGGAGACTTGAGGCATTTAAGGCAGTTTATTCCGGAGGCGTGGGATCGCAATGCTGGATTGGAATCCTATCTAAAAATGAATTCATTTCGAAGTAGTGGGGGAACGATTACTAGTGGGGCGTCGGAGGGCTACTGCAAAACACTGACTAAATTATTGACGAATAATAATAATAGTTCCACGGGAGGTTATGATGGTGATTATGGTGAGGGGGATGGGAGTCGAGATGGGATTCTGGATCATAGTAATCGACGTAAATTGAGACAGGATTTCCAAGATAAGGATGGAAGTCGAGGGGGTGGTGCTAGTGATTCGAGTGATGATTGTGTGGTAATCAGTCCACCGTCGTTTCACGAAGAGATTGAGAAGGAGGGGAAGGAGGATGAGAATAATGTGCCCGATGAGCTAGGCCGTGTTTTGGTGAATGTTGCTCATCCAGATGAAGATCCGGACATTTTTTTAGCACCACAAATCGCTCGGGCTGTGAAACCTCATCAGGTCTGTCCAGGGATTTAGTTCATGTGCCTTTACACACATTTTGTGCGTCTGGTTTTGCGCCTGGTTTTGTTTTTTTTAAATGACTAATTAATTTTATTGTGATCGATTTTAATTCAGATTGGAGGAATTCGCTTCCTTTATGACAATGTAGTGGAATCCTTGGACCAGTTTGAAACAGCGAATGGATTTGGATGTATTTTGGCTCATTCGATGGGCCTTGGAAAAACTATACAGGTACCTTCAGAATTATATACTGGAATTAACCTTTTCGAAACTGTAATTTATAAAGTTTGACATCTTTCTGAAACTACTAATTTCACGTTTTGACCTTTTTTGAAAAAATGACTTAAATTCTACGTTTGACCTCTTTGAAAGTGTTTGATACTAGTTTTGAATGTTGTTGGAAAGGTTAATTTGGGGTTTTAACCTTTTTCAAAGCGTTAGTTTTCAGTTTTAACCGTTTTGAAAATGTTAATGTCTAATTTTGACCATTTTAAAAAAGTGTTACTTTGTACAAAAAACGCTTCTGTAAATCGTTCTTTCACCGGCGGTTTCCCAGTTCCGAATCGAAAGAATGCTAAACAAAAGTGTTTATTGTACAAATTAAGTTTTTTAAAAAGGTCAAAACTGCAACGTAACAGTTTCAAAACGATGTGAAAGTAGTAACTAACACTTTCAAAAGGGTCAAAACAAGATATTGCCATTTTCAAAAAGTTGTAAAACTAGAAATGTACCGTTTCGAAAAGACAGACTGATTCTGACTTATTTTTTATTGAATTGTTCAAAATTGTGTGCTCTACTTAATCTTTCGTTGCTGTTTTCACTTGATTTCCAGGCGGTGTCATTCTGTGACATATTTCTTCGCTACACTCGTGCCAAAACAGTATTAATCATCGTGCCCATTAATACAATTCAGAATTGGGTGAACGAATTCAATTTTTGGGCCCCTCCGCCAGAATCCTCCGTGGACACCAGCGCATCCTCAGCAAATAGGAAGGGTGTCAATAATAATAATAACAGTAATAGTAGTAACAAGGGGCAGTCAAGCAGCACTGGCACGGGGAGTGAAAAAGAAAAACCAAAGTCTGGGAAGAAAGGAGGAAAAAATTCTGCTAAAAACAATCCAAGTCAAGAATCTCCCTCACAATCATCGTTGGATCAGCTTATCAGTCAGTCTTCAAGTCAATCCGCGTCCACAGCCCAGTCCTCTCCAATGAATCTAGAAGCTCCAGATCAGGAAGAACTCAGTTCGAATTCCAATTTAGATCCCAAAGATGAGAGTAGCAACAGCAATAATAGTAAAGATGCTAGCAGTACGTCCAATTCTGGTGGTGGTACTGGTGCTACTCCATCGGTTCCTGCGGATTTCAGTCCTCGTACCTTCCAAGTGTTCGTTTTGAACGAGACGGTGAAAACCTTAACAGCTCGTGAGAGGATCATTACGGATTGGAACTCAAAGGGTGGCGTGCTCCTTTTGGGCTACGAAATGTATCGAATGTTGGCTCTGAAGCGCTTGAAAAGATCCACCAAGAAAAAATCCGCTAGTCCTGCCTTTAGAGATGATCCGGCGTATGCCGCTGCGGAGGAAGAGTCCAGCCTGGAAATGATCTATTCTCATATTGTTCGACCCGGTCCAGACCTCGTCATTTGTGACGAGGGTCACCGAATTAAAAATAGTGGAGCAAGCATTTCTCAAGCATTGAAGGCGATTAGGACCAAACGTCGGATTGTACTTACAGGTACGCCGGTTTTGAAATACCTAAACAATATGTACTTGGGTAACTTACAGCAGTTTTATGTTTTGTTTTTTTTGCCTTGTTTCGGTAGGCTACCCGCTGCAAAATAATCTCATGGAGTACTGGTGCATGGTTGACTTTGTCCGTCCCAACTACTTGGGCTCCAAAGCGGAATTCTCCAACATGTTTGAGCGTCCCATTACGAACGGGCAGTGTGTGGACTCTTCATTTGCGGACAAGCAAATCATGCGCTACCGATCTCACGTCCTCCACACTCTCCTCGAAGGCTTCGTCCAACGACGCTCCCACCTCGTCCTCCAGTCCGCTCTCCCCTTCAAAGAAGAGTGGGTCTTCCTTCTCAAGATGACGCCGATCCAGTATTCCCTCTACAAAGAATTTATTCGCTATCTCAAGGAGGAGCGGCAGGATAAAAATGCTGGGGTGGACAAGGATGGGGCTCCAGCCCCCACCACCAATCCCATCAAAGCCTTCGCTGTCTGTTGTAAAATCTGGAACCATCCGGATGCACTGTACAATGTGGTGAAAAAGCATGAGGATGTTTTAGATGATCTGGATTTAGATGACATTGCGGAGGATGGGCCCAAGAAGCCTGGGAATTCGAATGGTGGAAGGAAGCCCAGGAAAAATGGACGAAATAATACGAATTCTAATTCTCGGAACCAAAATTCCAATTCCAATTCCAACGTGACCTTTGCCCCACCACTGTCCGCGACGGGCTCCTCTGTCCATTCAGATTTTGGCCTTAATTTTAGTGCAGACTACTTCGGCGGGTTCGGCGTAGCTGCTTCAATGGCAAATATCCCTACAACTGTAAATCCTACAAGTAATAATTATCCGGGTGGCTCCGGTACAATCTCGGACGGTCGAAGTATCTCCTTGGACTGGGCCACCCCAATCTTTAAAAACTATGAAGCGGAGCTGCTTGAAAATGGTGTCAAGTTCCAACTGCTATTCGTCATTTTGGAGGAAGTGGAAAAAGTTGGGGATAAGCTCCTAGTCTTTTCCCAGAGTTTACTCACATTAGATTTAATGGAATTATTTCTCGCTAAGAAATTCAACTGGAAAAAAAATCAACAGTATTTTCGACTGGACGGAGGAACTAGTGGGCTGGAGAGGGAAAAATTAATTTGTGAATTTAATCAGAATAAAGGGGTTCACCTATTTTTAGTGAGTACGAGAGCAGGGTCTTTGGGAATCAATTTAATTGGAGCGAATCGCGTGGTGGTCTTTGATGCGAGCTGGAATCCCTGTCATGATGCTCAAGCGGTCTGTCGAGTTTATCGCTATGGACAAAAGAAGGAGTGTCAGATCTATCGCTTTGTCACGGACTGCTCCCTCGAGAAAAGAATTTACGATCGGCAGATTAATAAGAGGGGCATAGCCGATCGAGTTGTGGATGAAATGAACCCCGAAGCCTATTTAAATACGAAGGATGTCAGCTCTTTCCTCGTCCTCGATCATGCACAGATGGATGCGATGCAAGAGACTAATCACACTTTTAATATGAGCAAGTTCACGGACCCTGTTCTGCGAAATGTTTTGGAAAGACGTGGGGATCTGCTTACTAAGGTAAAACCGAATTTAATTTTTTATGGTTCGTTGAAATTCATTGGCATTCAAATAAATGTAGTAAATAGATACCTATGTAATGTACGCTAACTTATTCTTCTCTTGTCCCTCAGGAACCGTTCGAACATGAATCTCTCTTAATTGATCGAAAGGAAACAAAGTTATCCGCGAAAGAAAAGCGTCAAGCACGTCGAAATTACGAAATGGAGAAAAAACAGATTGACCAACCTGGCTCTGGGTTCCCAACTAATGGTGGCTTCTCCTACAGTCGACCATCCTACGCAGCTTTCTATCCGAAATTAGAAAGTTCTGGATCCCACTCTTCGTCCTCCTTTGGAGGTCTCCCTTACTCGTCAAATGCACAGTCGGATTTTTATAGCAACTACCCCTCTTCAACGTATGACAGTCGAAGTCCATCCACCATCCCAGTCCCTCCGTCCTACTTCAATACGAATGGTAGTTCGTCGGGCGGGAGTTCTCACAGTAGCTCACACAACAATATGAATTCGCCTCTAAATTTTGCCAGCTATTCTAGTAAGCAGAAATTTGCACTGAGCGAACAAATGAAGGAACTTCAGCAGATTCAAGCGAAGCGTCGAGAACAGAGAGACCGGGAGCTGCCGTACCAAGCATTGAAGGAGAAGGGGATTGACTGCCGCTTCATGATGCTGAAGAAGGATGCGTACATGCAGGATCCGAATGGCGGTCCTGAGATGTATTTGAGAGCTGGGGAAAAAATTAATATTTTTCGAAGTAATCAAGGGATTTATGTTCGCATTGCGAATGGGAGGATCATTGCTGTTAAGCCCACGTCTGCCAATTCAAGTCTCCTGCAAGGTATCCCCCTGACTGGGGATGTTTCTACCGAAAAATTACAGTCTTTGGTGTATTCTTTGCTTAGGCCAGCTGGGAAAGGACCGCCACCATATTACAGTTCTTACGTGAATCCTAATTCGAAACACAGTTCCTCTTTGGACTTGCCATTGCCGCTCCATGGACATGGTCGTTCTGGTCACGGTCACGGTCACGGTCACAGCCATGGAACATCCTCCTACTATCCCTCATCAGCCAGTAACAACAAAGCTTTGCCCTCCTTGCAAAAGTTGCCTCCAACAGCGGGCTTGATTCCATCTCCATTTCATCACAATCATCAAATCACGAATTTTCGAAGTAATTCTGGAGGAGATGTGACCATCTTGAGGAAAATGGGTGGCCGACAGAGTGGCAGTAGCAGTCTTCACAGTGCTTTGGAGTCCCTGAACACTCCCCTCCCACCCCCCTATTCTGGGTCGAATTCTAATGCTCAGAGGAAATACGAAATGAACATTGTACCTCCAGTCATTCCTGGATCTGGATCCAATGGTCCTTCTACTGGTGGTGGTGGCAGTGGCGGTGGGAATAGTAGTAATAGTGATGACGTGGAAATCATCGAGTTTGACACGCACTTTGGTGAGATTCTGAATCCGAGCCGAGTTGAGGATAATTTAAAGAAGCTTCAAGTTTCTCCACGGCTCTCCTCTTCAGCAGTCGCCAGTAATCCCAGTGGTTCAAATACCAACTCCATGTCATCTGGGTCACTCTCTCCAGACATGTCCATCACTCCGATACCGCCGTCGGTTTCCTTGCCGGTACCGGGATCTTCGAGCTTATCCAACAGCAACAGCAGCAAAATCCCTCTGACACTAGACAGTTTGCTTGGGTCGTCTGGATCTGGAGGATCGAGAAACAGTGCTAGTGCTGCTAAAAGAAACTTTTCTTCCATGGGTGGGAGTGGCAGCTGGAGAGCTGGGAATTTATCCGGAAATGAAAGTCCAGTTTCTTCCACTACGGGGGGATTGGGTTTGTCATCATCAGCATCAGGGGATGGAAGCATAGAATCTCTTTTCTGGGGCCTTCCTGAGAGCGGCTCGGGGAAACCCGGAGCCGGAAGTGGAACAAATATTCCAATGCGCCAACAGAAGTCTACATCTGCTGCTGCTACACCTTCCGCCAGTCTCTTCAGTGGCTACGACCCAAACTTGGCACTACAGAACTTACTCCATAATTTCAATCCCAACAGTAATACAAGTATCTCTCAAAGTCCAAAGGCTTCTACCGCTTCTTTGAGCAAGTTACCCGTTGACAATTTTCGCTTTCTTCCCAATTCCGACGTGAATCAATTCAGTCATTTCTTTGATGAGATGGGAGGCGGAAGTAACTTGAGCCGGAGTAGTAGTGACTTGGGCATTCGAAAGGATCTTGATGAGAGCAGCAACGGACATGATACAGATGTAATGGAAGCTCATGACGGTGACCAAGATGTAGACGATGAGATCGAGGTTCCGCAGGATCTCAATTTAAATGGTTTCTTGTCCCTTCAAAGTGGAGCCAGTAGCGGAAATCCACATCGCGGCAGTAATTTAATGAGTGCCAGTAGTAGCCCTGATCATCCCAGTCAGTATTATAATTCCAGTGGAGGGGCTGCTGGTGCTGGGAACCCAGAATCAGGAAATATTACTAGTAGTGCAGGGCTGGACTTGTCGAGTAATCCTCTGAATAATTTAAAACAAGCTAATAATAATTCTACTGCTAATAATTTTGATAATTTATTTGGCTTTAGTAGTGTTTAATCTGTCTAAGCTGGAATTAGAAATTTTATTATTATATTTCAGTACAATTTATATTTAAATCAATAGCCTGCATAATTATAATTTAAAATTTAATTCAGTTCGATTATAAGTAACTTCTAAGCATTGTAATTGTAATGGAGTTTGTTTAATTCAATGTGTCTTAGTTACTACATAATACGTCTTTTGTTCCTGTTAAGTTAAACTAAAGTACCTACCTACCTACTCGCGAATTTATTAATATTAATGAAGAATTTTGTGTAAGAATTTTGCTTGTTTTTTCAAGTTTACTTTTGTCATATAGGTTCCGATTCAGATATTTTATATAATCTATTTAATTTGTATCGCTCGCTTTATTAGTTTATTTTAGGTTAATTCAGTGACCAGAACTTGCGGCGTATTTTGTCATATTTTACCCCTTTTTTAAATAGATTATCTGAGTATTGTTGAGCAAGAACTTCCAATTTCAATTCATTTTCATTATCATAGCGTATTTTTGTTTTGAGCTATATTTTGCCAGCAACACTGACCGCTTGTAAGACTAATGTTTGAAGTATCGAAGTAGTATCCACATTACCTATTATTTTGCAGTCCTAAATAGTTATCGTTTTTTTGGAACCATTATTTACCTGATCTGCTGTAGCGCTGTAGTACGGACTTAATGATTTACCTACTTCTTTAGGTAGGTACTACAGTTTACTGAATTAATTAATAAAATTACTTTTAAGAGGTTTGCCGAATTGAGTTAATCAAGTTGTTAAGTAGACCACGCGCGGTTTCTTTTTCGTTATTTTTGTAATGGTTCGATGATGGGTTGTATAGTTGTATTTCGATTATAATTTACTATGTAATTATAATACACGTATTCGTACGCTGATGTACCTAGTTACGTTGGTAATTACAATTACCTACATAGTATAGTTACTATAGGTAGTATTGATTATTTAATTTCAATTTATGCTGTGCATATCTTTAAGTAACGTAGTGTGCATGTACCTACTAGTTAGTACGTAGTATCTATTTGCAATTTGAAATTTTTGCATGTTTAAACAATTCAGAAATTGTTTGGATTTTTAAGTCAAGTCACCATTGACCCCAGCATTAGTTCTAACATTCTAATAGAACTACTATAAACTAATACTGTAAACCACCAATCTACCTACACAAGCTACCTACCTGCACACCTACTAAAGTAGGTAGGTATTTTTACCTACTACAGTATGCATAGATTCAATTTTGATGATCGATTTAAAAATTCTGAAATATGCAAAACCGTAACTTCGTTTGTAATAGAGTAATAGCAGATCAGTTATGAGTGAAATTGTAAGTTCTTAGAGATGTAAGAATATAACTTATAAAAATGAAACGTGTGTAATACCTAAGTAATTAGCTACCTACTATAAGTATAAATTATGAAAGGAAAAGCCTAGCTATCCAGTAAGCCTGGTCCTAATATAATGCCAGCGTCGAGCAGCACAGAATAATTATAATTAATTATTAATTACCTTGTTAAAAATGTCAGTAGCACAAGAATCAGAAAATTGACTGGACTGTGCTATAATACCTACGTGTACCATAATAATTATTATTATTCTTACCTACTCTAAAAAATTCAGTGTAAACGACAAGTAGTTAATTTGCAATAATGCAATAATGCTTATACAAAGTATATATTGTTGTTGCAGTAAGTAAATCATATAAACGAGAAAAAATATCGTGTCGTGACTCGTGAATCGTTCAAGTTGAAAGTGAGTGAAAAAAATATTATTATTATTATTAATTAGTATGAAAATGTGTCAGTCTACGAGCTCGTAGTTAGTAGCGTGTCATTGTAAAATCGTTGAAACAAAAGAAAAATATCTGTTAGTCTCTTTGTAATTATATTCTAAGTAGATACTTACTGTCTATATTATATTCTGACAACAAAAATGAGTGTCTACGGAAACTTTAGATAAAATTAGTATCGTTACTATCTACTATCTACTACGGAAGCAAAAGAGCAAGTGTTTGGAATTATAAAATTTAATAACAAAATATAGTCAAATCCATGTGTCTAAATCTGAACTACTAATTCATAATATTAAATATTATTATTGTAACTAAAAAGTATTCGATTGTAGAAATTCAATAAAACTAATATATGTATCACTTCACTATATACATGCTGCAGACTTTTACGGAATGCTTTATGTGGCTAAGTGTGGGTTTTTGGGAATTAATTCTGAAACTATTATTTCATTTGTAATTGTACCTGGCTGGCAAAACTAATGTTACTTGATCGATCCACACATTTGTTAATTAATATTCCTTTTATTTATGCATGTATGTATTATTAATCTTGCATTAATGGGTCACGTTTTCATCAACACATCCATACTTTTTGAACTTAAATGGCATTGACAATGGCTATTTATCGATTTTGTCGATTCGACTGGTGAAACCGAGGAGCTTCAGGCGTATTCCTATTTAAATTATGCACGCTCTCTTTACCCGTGAAAGTATAAACTATTTACATTAAATACATTCCTTCGAAAAGCGGCATAACGCATTTCCTTTGCCTGACCTCATAATTAAGGGTGTGCTTTGAACGCCGATGGAGTAAAAATGATAGAGCATTTACGGATTTTTGAAAAGGTAGGTCCAACTTTATTACATTTCTGTGCCTTATGATGCCAGAAATGATTCATTTAGGTACCTACTTTTGCGAATTAGCAATATAGGTATACTTAGATACCTATGTTTTTTCCATTAAAGGAAAGCAAAATGTTCTATTTCTAGTCTCAGTTATTGCAAAGCAGCATTTTAAAATAATATTGAATAGGATGATATTAAAAACACTATTTTTCAACAATTGCCCCTTTTTAAAAACACAATTTTTCAAAAATTGCAGTTTTTAAAAACAGTAGTTTTCAAAAATTGCACTTTTTAAAAACACCTATTCAAAAATTGCACTTTTTAAAAATGGTATCTTTCAAAAATTTCACCTTTTAAAAACAAGGTTTTTCAAAAATTCCACCTTTTAAAAACACGATTTTGCAAAAACTGCACTTTTAAAAAACAGTAGTTTTCAAAAGTAGCCCTTTTATCAAAAAAAAACTAATTTTTCCAAAATTTCACTTTTTGATAAAGTTAGGTAACTCAAACTCGAATTCATTTCCCTGCGTTTAAAAGTATTTAAATTAAATAATTATACACTTTACTGAAAGTCAGTTTAATAAGCCAAATACCTACTACAGTTTGTAATAATTGAGTTGTAATTACCCAATTAATAAAAGGCAAAAGTGCAAATTATAGTTCAAGTACTAGAAAAAGATATTACTTTTTTTTTTGCAAAATATTAATCGTTGTGGGTAAAACGATCACAAAAACGTACAGCGCGAGCGAGTGTTCGGAATTCGGAAGCGCTATTGATAACCTGACACGGCACTTCGAACTTCGAACCGGAACCGGGTAGACCGGGTCTCGCGCTCCTCGCTCGGGTAATTGTGAAAATTCGCAATTATTAAATTAAATTTTAATAATAATTAATTACAATCCCATTTAACATTTAAGTAGGTACTTAAAGATTGAAGATGCAGATTGCAGTTTATTCTGCCATTCATCATTTCTGGCTATAGTTGGGGGTCATGGGGTAGGGAAAGGAAGTGCCTGCAGACTGCAGCAGCTAAAAAAAAAGTTGAGGAAATTGTCGACGCTGCCTCTGAGACTCTGCCGTCGACACCGTTCTGAGCCCCAAGTCGAAGACTTTTGTATTTTTCTGACACTACGAACACGAAGGAAGGATTCGCAGTGAGTTTTGTGAGTTTGAGCAAAAGTTGGGCGCAGAATTGGACTTATCGTGTGTCTGTCTCCCAGAGGGGCCACAATCCAGACTTTTATTCTTCCAAACACTTCCAAAATTTATTAACCAAACTGCATAACCTTTCCACTGCCACTTCTTCACTCGTCTCGTCAGTCTCTTTTCTGTTAGGACCGAGGATAGTTGTATCGAATAAATTCTCCGTGTCTTCGTGGTTTCGTTGACTTTGGGTCTGGACTCTCAAAAATAAAAAGTCAAAAACTCAACAGTTAACCTGAAAAAGACTGAAATAATTACTAAATAGACTAGTTAAAAGAGCTAAACTAACAATTAAAAACAATCGAGACCGAGAGAGAGAGAGACCTCCATCAATCAGCAATAATCAGCATCTCCATCGAATTCTCGAATTTTGAAACTTGAATTGAAATCTGGATCGAATTTCATATTTTTGATTTCTCTCTCGTCATTCGTTGTAAGTGTAACATAATAATTACATATTATTATTTTTATTCTAAATGCTAATTTTAATTTCATCCATCTCACATTTTTTTTTAAATGTTGAATGTAGGTAAAAATTATCAATTTATTTTATTACCATTACCATTAATTTCACCATTTCCAAGAATTGTCAAATGTAACATGTACTTAAGGATGATGAACAGTTATTGACAGACAGTATTTGAATTGTTATTAACCTTCGACCTTTTCGAAACGCTAGTTTCTAGTTTTACAACTTTTTGAAAAGCGTAATTTCTTGTTTTGTGCTTTTTGAAATTGTTAGTTACCAGTTTTGAATGTTTTTCAAAATGTTAATTTGTAGATAGGACCTTTTTGAAAGTGTTGGTTACTAGTCACTAGTTTTAAATGTTTTTTAAAATGGTGATTTCTTGTTTTGAGCTTTTTCAAAGTGGTAGTTACTAGATTACACCTTTTTGAAAGTGTTGGTTACTAGTCACTAGTTTTGAATGTTGAATGTCTTTTAAAGTGGTGATTTCTTGTATTGGGCTTTTTCAAAGTGTTGGTTACTAGTTTTGAATGTTTTTCAACATGGTGATTTCTTGTTTTGGCCTTTTTGAAAAAGGTAATATGTTGTATGTAGGAAAAACACTTTTGTACTGCCTTCTTTCCATAATTGGGGTTTCCCGGCTTCGAGTAGGTTAATTAGCGAGTTTAGTTGCCAATTAGAAGGCAAGAGAATGTCAAATTCTAAATTCCAGATGTTTACAGTAAATTTATCATTATACTATTGATTAGTACATTTTTTTGTTTTTTGATCAGTTCTTGTTTGTGGGCTTGTTTGTGGCCACTAGTTAGGTAGTTCACAAGGTGGTTGATTGTTGATTAAATCTTTTAGTATTGAGTATTTCGTAGTAGGTATTAGTATTGAATTGAAACCGACAATTGACTGTACAATCTCTTCTTTTGCTCTCTTTGTAGTTTGTTGCAGTTTGCAGTTGTTTCAACTTTCAAGAAGTTGAAAGTTCAATTTTACAAGTTTCACCTTTGTTGAACCAACCCAGCAACCGTTGACCGTTATTCAACAATCAATCAGTCGTCAAGTCGTCATTCATCTCTCATCTGTGTATTGATCATCTTCCTTCAATCAATCATCATCATCAGCTGTTGTGTTGTCGGTTTTAGTTTTGTTTCGAGTTTTGCGATATTTCGTCCATTCTTCCGTTCAACATATTTCTGCTGTAAAATTATAATCTGACCCTTGACATCATCGTTGATCGTTGTCTGGACTTTAAACTCTACATCAAAAGTTATTGTGCGACTTTCAATTTTTAACTTGGGTGCTCCATTCATTCGAGATTGTGATCTGTTCAAGGTAAGAACTTAAGAAATTTGACATTCAGTATTCTCAATATTCTATTCATTCATTCATCATTCGTAGTAGTTGTTGTAGTTCATATTTAAATTGTTTATATTTAAGTAAATAATGTATTTACATTCTCGTTTCAACAAACGATCAACAATTAGGAAATAGCTCACAGCTCAGCGTCAAAGTTTAAAGTTGTACGTCATCGCATTGCACTAGAGCAGTTAAAAATGACTGCTCAATTGTTGAAAATTGAAAATGTCAGCGTCAGCAATGCAATAGAACATTAAATTATTCAGCTATGAGTTCTGCAGTTTACTGTCAATTGTACATAACTACAGTAAAATAAATCTCTCAAGTATTAAGAATTAAATGAAATTGAAAATAGAGAGGCGATAGGCCCAATGAAATAATAATAGAACCATAAAGACATAACAAATGTAGGTAATGGTAATACAGTTTCTGTTAATTATGGCTAAAATATTTGCTATGACTTTCTTTACATGTTTAAAATATTTAAGAGTGTATTGTGTGTTTCCGTTTCTACCCCATCAGAGTTTAATAGTAAGTTATATTTATATTCATATACTTTAGTTAACTAACAAATAATTTCGTCTTGCATCGATCAGTAGTATCAGTTGCATCGGTGAAGTTGCCATCCGCATCGTTAGTTATCTTCTAAATGGTACACACATTTTATATTACCTAAGTAAATAGGTTGTCAGTCACATCGCATCGTCAAAGGTTTAAATAAGCACCATTAAATTTGTTATTTATTTTGTAATGATATAGTTCCTAGTTGCCGGGTTTCCGATTCCCTCCCAGATAAAGAATAATCAGAAAAATAGAAAGGGCCAGCCATTTCGGAGCCAAGTAAACTAATTGGTAAATTAATATAAAAGTCTATTTTGTTCTATTATATACATGCTTTGGTAGGTTTACACACCTGTACTATTCCTCTTTTTCTAGTAGATTATTATCCTTAAGGTGTGATTAACTTCTTACGGCGATCGGTCAATAGCCGAGCTGCTATTGATAATTATGGATGGGTGCAGTGGTCAACAGTTAACCCTTGTCTCTGTCGACAGCCCAAACCAAAACCAAGCAACGGTTACCGGTTGAAATAAATCCATAATAATATTTCATAGCCTTCCCATCAAAGTTGCACTTGGATTCGGCTGTGAATTTCCAGTTACCTATGTACCTACCTACGTTTATATCCTTTTATTATTATCGTGGGTGCGACTCAACTGCGGAAACTGAACCATCTGCCATGCCAGGGCAGACAGAGAGCCAGTAGTTTTCCTAAAGTCTAAAGTTCTGTCCAAGTTCTGTAAAAATCCTAAAGGCTATCTAACAATATTATTGCAAAACTTACCGAAACATCTAGATTTTTATTGACTGGGAAGAACTAAGTACGCATTTGTTTTCCATCTGCAATTATTTAATTTATTTTCATATTTTTGTACACTTACTAAAAGTACCAGCACATTTAGCAGTCTGTGAGCCTCTAAAGTTGTTTCCCAATTCTGTAAATTATCATCTGTCAACTGTGTACACATAATTGTTCGTCAGCTGCAATGCTGTGGCTGTGACAATTACTTAAGTACTCAGTTACTCACATTATCAGAATCAGATGGTGTAGAATGTACATATAATGTAGAATTACTTTATACTGATAGTAACCTATCCTTAATACTGTAAAGTTTAAAATGTAGAAATGTAACATCGTATCCAATTTTGCAATGGAGTTGGTTGGCTCTTAGCTTTGGATGGTACATACATAGGTAGGTTTGTTTTGAAGACCGTATGATAAATGTCTGTCATTTTATTTCACAGTTTGCAGTTCCTTCATCTTTTTTTTTGCTGCGTACCTTCGTACCTGGTAAAGGTAAATATGTCTTCATAAATCTACGATCTAGTCTGGTTCAGTCCTACATCTAATATGTATAGTATACCTTGCCTTACAGGCTTTTAGTGAATAGGTATCTAACGACAAGCCTAATTGCATTTTGCAATATTGCAAATTACTTACTACCAGACAGATAGTATGGGAAATAATAGAGAAATTGGCAACAAATTTCCTGCCTACTATTCCATCTCATGTACCTTTCCTTTCCACTTCACTTTACACTAACACCGTTCTTCACTCGAACGCTCCCATCAACTCCATAGCAGTTGTATAGGTACTTATTCTTTCCAAAGTACCTACAAATATTTGATATTTAATAGTATTAAACTATTAACCATTATTTTCCTACCTAAATGTAGGTGTACCTACGTATAGTAGGTAAAGTATCTTCCTATTTTTGTGGAGAAGGCTTTCACTTTTTTATAAAATTAAATACGAATGAGATGCCAAGATGCTAAGAGTATCACAAAACCTACCCAACATTTTTTGAAGCAACCCAAAGTCAGGTGATATTTTTATAAAGGAAGGGATTGCACACGCACACTTTACTTGAGCAGGGATAGATGTACCATCATTATAGATAATTACCTCTATATCCACCTAGGTAGGTAGGTCTATAGTCTATAGGCATTACATGAAATCTAATGCCCAACCGTTACTGTGTTGGCAGTTGGCTTGGCTTGGCTTCTTTAGTATTCTTGCATGTGTACGTCATTCTAGATGAAATTCAAGTCATGCTCATACATACTCAATGAGTTATGCAATTTCTTCTTTTTTTGTGTGTGCACACGTGTAGTAATTTAGTCGGTAAGCACTGCCAAGAGTAGACTAGACTAGGCATTCTTTATTCCTTAGAGATGTACGTATGTAAAGCATTTACATTTTCATAATTCTGAATAATTTCGCCTTAAAATATTGTAAATTAATGGGTATTTCACAGTACATATTAAAAGCTAAGAATAATCTGTAAAAAAAACTGTAAACTGTAATAATATTGGGAAAGTACCTACCTAATTGTTTAATGTACGAAAACTTTGCTTGTTTGTGTAGCATTGAAACTTAGGTAATGAAATTGGAATCTTCCGTTTTCTTCTTTTATAACCTTTACTTTCTCCCTTCGTACTGTAAACAGTATACTTACCCAATGTGTCTATCTATACCTATAGTTTGACAGATTACAAAATATTTAATGTCTTTCAGTCAATTTACTTTTATGATGTGGGAACGTTGCACACAAACTTTTCCAAATATTATTGCACGGTGCGGTGTAGGCATGGGTACACATATTCCAATATTTATTTCCTTAAAGCTATAGGTAGGTAGATGTTTTCGACATTTTGTCAGAGACTCACTTCTGAATGTGACGGTTCCTTTGAAGCATCGATTTAGATTCAGAATATTTGATTTTGACTTGGAAATTGAAGGACACATTTGTGTGTGTGGAGCTGAGAGAGAGAGAGCATACTGAAGTTTTCGTTGAAAATTTATTTATATATTTTGTCAAATTAAATTCAAAATGAACTCGTTTTCTATTTGAACTTTCCTTATGGGATTGTGGGCTAACGGCTAACTGCTTTGAAACTGACTGTGAAATCGTCAAGGTTATTGTGAAACCATGTCGCTGGAAAAGTTGAAAGTTTATGAAGGTTTTTAGCGTCGGTATTTTTAGGAGGCTATTGTATAATACACGAGAAAGTTTAAGGTTTATTGACATTGTTTAAACCCTACCTAGGTAAATACATGTGTCCGTATGTATGTTGCAATTCATTTTATTTCATTAAAATTCACAAGGAAGGGACGGGAACAGGATAGCCTTTGATAATGCCATCACATTATCTATCAATAAATCAATAGCTTTAATGTCATGTATGTATGCTTTAAGTGTCAGTGTCACTCGTGTTCAATGAAGCACAGTATTTTAGTGCTTTCAACTGCTTTCTAAACATTTGGTTGTTCACAGTATAAATATTTAGATAAGGACCTACCTACCTACTAAATAAATAGGCTCTTAATTACCTACCTAAGCCTACCAACTGGCTCAATTTTTGTTCGTTTCAAGGTTAACAGGATTTGTCTACTCTTGAGTTATTCAACTTGACAATCACCGGATTCAAAAGTGACTTTTTGTGGCATTTTCACTGTAGCTAAGCTAGGTAATACGCATTTAATAAATTAAATTAAAAAAAAATTAAACCTTCGCCTTGCGTTAAAGAACTACCTAAATTAAAAGTAAAATTCAATGCTAGCTCTAATAGCTCCAGCTTCCGTGAGGTTGCTTCTTCAAGGTGTTCAATTCATAGATAATTATGTACATCTGTCTGTGCAGTACAATTACAGAGATGAGCCTGGATCCGGCAATCTACCTTAACAGCTGTGCTGTAGTTCTATTCTCTAGTTTATCAGTTTCCCTACAATTACCAGAGTTACCTGCCTACCTTAAAATAACTTGGAAAATTCTACTAGTCTGCTACCCTTACCTACTTTAAACTGGGAAATTTCCAAGTAGATTTCCTCAGATTCTAGAGATGCTAGTTCCGTAAATTCAGGGTGTGCAGGCACTTAATGGCAGCACGTTGAATTTTGTATGAAATCCCTACTGTCTAAAATATTTGTCAGTCTTAAGTGTAATGATGCTGTGCCTCTGGTAAACTTGAACAGAGGAAATCGATACTTTTACTGTAAACACGGTCGACTGTCTGTGTACATGGTCATGGGTCATGGTTCAAAGTTTTTAAAGTTGTTTAGGAAATTAGAAAGGGATTGAAGTGTTACTGCTATAACAGTAACAGTTCTGTTCTGTTGCTTTTGATGTTAATTTGTCACTGGATTACCTACCGATTGTTGGGATTGGGTTACTGTCACTTTGATCGTCTTAATGGAATCCTTCTTGTTAGTGTTTTCTTTGTAAGGAATGGTTAATGATATTCGAGTTCGACTTTCGGCTTTCGGTCTTGCCTTGACTGAGAATGAACTCACTAGTCAGTTTTTTGTCAATTTAAAAATCCTTTGAAGGTGAAGCAAGTGTGAGTAGGTATTTAGGTAACTCAGGTGTTTTTTTAACTAGGTAGTTTGTATCAATATTCTGTGTCTATAGTTTACTGTGCTAGCCATGGTTCTATCTCTCACTTTAATTACAAAGTTCACAAGTTTGCTCTTTCCTATTTACAGTTTACACTGGCTGTGTGTGCCTATCAGCAAAGGCAAAGTCAATGAATCTCCTTGAGGGGGCAAGGCTCCATTTTTTTTTGCATGCAGCAATTTAGACATACCGTTCCGTTCTTCATTGTACATACATTCTTAGGTGGAAAAAAAGTACCAACTTATTTGAACTTTTGGATTGGAAGTTAGAGGAAATTTTAGCACAACTGACATTGCATTGCATTGCCATTGCAGTGCAATGTCAATTCAAAGTCAAGGAAACTTTTTGATTTCTAAATTATAAATTAGTAGGTACTTTATGAAAGGCTGTATATGGAAAATTCCCTACGAAAATATAGTTGCGTTATGTTTCTGGTGGCCGCATTTTGACGTAAGTAGGCTCATTATTCCTTAATTGCATTCCTATTTTTGCTATTCATCTTTCTATGGTAGATTCACTCATTCAGAATTCAGAATCACCAATAGTTTGTAGGAGAGGGTTCTTCTACTTTCTCTGAAGACCGTTTTTCCTTAATAAAGTTCATCGAAATCTAACTGTACAACAGTATAGCTACTTTTAGCCACACAATACTGGTATTGAATGAGTTATGAATTTGTCCTTTTGTCGCCAGTCGCTCTTAATGATGCATGATGGTGTGAATTTGAATAGAATTTATAGAATCTTGAGCTCCGTAGTTCCTTTGAAGGAAAATCGGAAAAGGAATAGTTGGGTCATAAATTAGCGATGGATGATAAGCTAGGTTGGCTGTAGAACCGCGTTGACAAAAACGGCTCAATTAATATTAACGATTGGCTCGCCAGACACTTAGCAGGTGTGCATTTTGAATGGAAATGTCTTTTGTCACTTTTATGGAGCTCACTGGAAAGTCCAAAGTTGATAAATGGCGAATGGTAAAAGTGCATATGCGTGGCCTTACTAGTAATAATTATGATCCGGTTCCGATTCCGAATAATCCATGGCCTGCTTAAATAATTTAGAAAATCGTACGTACTTACATATAGTAATCGTAATTGTGACAGTGAATATTTTATAGAATCTTTGCTATTGACGCAAAAGGTATATGAATGAGCAGTAATTTTGCAGATGTAGTTTGTGTGCAAATATTGCAAATACTTAATAAAAACACCATTTCATCGTTCACTGGTCGTTGTTCTAGTTCTGTTTAGTATTTATTTATGTTTTTCGTTTTTTCTCTGGGACATGCACGCAAATATACTCAACTCACTTCAGTAATATGCTAATAAATACAAATACAGTAATAATGGTAATAACAAGTGTATTATGTGGGATTGTTCTGTCGGCAAGAATTATTATAACGGCACAATCTATGTATGTACTCCACAGATCACATTTTCCTTCTAATCTAGTAAGTGTATACCTACCTATCACATTTTGTGAATTATTATTATTAGTTTTCGAAGTAAATGCCTACCAACGCAACGTGGTAATGGTAATATGTACATATGTACTGTAGCGTAGGTCTGTGGTAATTCCTAAAAGTGGGACTGATAGGGGTGCATAGCTATTATATCCTTGTGGAAGTGTTTCAGTGTTTGATAGATAAAAATCTAGAGCGAGAACTGTAGGATTTGAGGAAGAAGAGTATGAATATTTATTTGGATTTTTAGATTAGATATTATATTTGTAAGTGTTGCGTGATCTGGAGCCATTAATTTGAGAGCACACAGGCTACGTATGTACGTACATACATCCAGGTAATGGGATGTAACTGGGCTGGGCATGAAAGCTTTGGGTTTTGCTTTTGGGTTTGAATTAAGTTTTAGGAATTTGCGAGGATAAAATGAATGGATTTCCTACAATCTTTTGTTGGGGGAACTTTGGTAATAAATTGGTTAGTGAGACGTACGTACGTGGAGGGGCAGGCGAAAAAAGTTTTTCATTTCATTTCCAATTTTCAGACGAAAAGTTTCAGCACTTTCGACTCAGTCTTGAGTGAACACGGACGCTATGTACAATTTACAGTGCCTATTGTGCCTACCAAGATTTTTACGAGATTATTTTTTGATTTTAAGAAACACACATACCTACATATTTTTATGCACTTTTAACACGATGTGTACTATAGTTCTATAGACTTTAGATAGCCGTTTATTTTCGCATCGTTTCTTTTTTTTTTAGTACAGGCACCTTCTTAAGTTGTTATATATACCTACAGGGGCACGTGTGACCTTACGATTACTTTCGGTTGGGTGCATCTGTTTTGATACGCAACAACTTTTCTAGCAAGCCGTATGTACCTACTCGTTGGAAAATGGATCAATTTAATGTCAAGGAATGCATTGTTAAAAAATGGATGAAGTTTAATATAATATTAATATTTTTCATACAGATAGCGATGCTTTCCCCCTTTTTTGGAAATTTTGGAATTGACGGTGTCGTTGCATTGTCATTGATTATAAAATTCTACTGGCGTTTGAATTTTGACAAATAGTCACGCGAGGCTTTGTCGATTTTGTGCTAAAATCATAACTTATGCAAATATTTTGTGTACGTTTTGTGCTTCGTGCTCACATGCACAGCAAATTTTCAATTAGGCTTTCTTTCCATTCAAGTTCTAATTTCAATAAGTGTAATAAATGGAAGTAGGCATTATTGTTAGAATGTTCGTTTTTATTTACAATATGCAGTAGAGTGTTTCCTTTTTCTTTTTCAGATTTTGATTTAGTAGCGTGTCTTTTTAAAAAATGAACAATGACCACAATACGCAAAGGAAACTCGTTTGCATTCTACGATTTAGTGTTAAATTTTTAATTTAGCTGCTTACCTACCTAACTACATTAATTTAGTGTACTGTGAAGCCGGGATTGCGATTGTGGTGTGACATTTTGCAATTGAAAAAGAAATGGGAATCGCAATTAAAAATTAAAAACGTGGAGGAAAGCAGTCATTTAATTGTAGGAAAAAAATGTGAAGGTACTTTATACTGTATATATATATATAGACATCACTATAGCAATACAATACAATGGTGTATTGCGTGATGGGATTTTAAAAAGATGGAAAATCCAGCACGCTTTACGTATTACTTACGTACTTCAAGGACTTTATTATGCATATGAATCTACTGTTCTGACAATACGTGGCAGAATTCGCTGGTGCGGTTGTTGCAATTGCGTATGCCGGCTGGAAATGACGTATCACGTTGCTTTTTCTTGTCTTCTTCTCGGGTTTCAAGGAAGGAGCAGAGAAAGTCCGAAGTCCGAAGGCTTAGCCACTTCATACTTTTGAATTCTGAGTTTACAGATTCACTGGTTCTGGTTAGACGATACACAAGCTAAAGCTACAAGCTACGTATTTGGACTTTGGCTCTTTCATCTTACATTGCTTCGCAGATCATCGTCTCGGCATTGGTAAGCCACCAGCCATGCACTTGATACTTGACTAAAGTTCGCCTATCGATGCAAATGAATGTGTCCATTCTTTTGAATGGAAATTAGTTTGATTTGGAATTGAAACAGATTTTGGAATGACGGGGCAAAAATTGATTTGCTGATCGACTTTTAGCTGTCAAACACTATTTATGCACGCATCTGTGTTAAAAGATAACACGTTCAGTTTCTGTGCTATCGTTCGTAATGTAGTTAAATACGTAGGCATTTAATTACTGATACACTATGTACCTACTTTACTTGGTCATCCGTGCATTGACATGAGCATGATGGTGATGGCATGGCACAGCACAAAAGTTGAGGATTAAAGTTTGAGAGGATTGCATGATCATGGTGTCAGGAGCGTGTTTACAGGGAGAAGGAAGGGATTTAATGATGATTCATATTTTTATCGATTCCATTTTTATCTTTCGTATCGTCGTGGCATGTCCAGTCCGTCGTACAATTTATTGTAGTTTTGCAAAGTAAAGCTTCCTGATCCACACGTGTCACATAATAAAAATATTAAAAAAGATGAAATTTATAAAATCTAAATTGAATCACCACGTCCATTCATCTGTCACGTTCAGTTTCATCCCTTAATATCTTGGCTGTCTAAAGCTTAGCTTTCAAACTTGTAACATCTATAAAACTTTGTAGGAAGTAATTAAATATTATAACAAAAAATCTGCTACATTCAGTATATTCGGCATTCGGGTAAAGATGTAAACAAATTACGCCTTAAAAACGTGTAATAGTTTCATGATTAGAATAAATGCCTGTGTTTACACTTTAAGATAGTTTCCGTTACCATCTCATACACAATTTCCGGAAACAGCTTTTCTGTAGCTGTTTATGTTTTGAATTCTAATTCTTCAAGGACGGTTATCGCTCTTGTTCTTGAATGCCAGGTCTTGTGATGGCAACAAACTAATAATTGTCATGATCTGCGTACCCAAAGGCATTCAGATTTTCGATCAACTTAACTTTAAAGAACTCTCTCGGACGCTTAATTGGCTCTCGCGCTACATGAACGCAGTTCTATTAATAACTTTAAATTCTGCAACTCAGAATTTTGATAAACAAATTAATATATTCGACATTATCTTTTTTGCATGTTTTACTCCGTCAGATTTCAGTGTACCTACGTAATAAAGCAAGATGGCTATGCAGTTTTCTTCGGCATCTCCTTTTGGCTTGGATTCTACTTTATTTCCAGATGGTAATTTCATTTTTTTGAAAACTGTTTTGCAAAATTAATTAGGTATTAGTTGTTAAGGTTGTGCAGGAATGGTTTTTATTTGCTTCGTGTAAAGCGAAATACCGTTTCTACTGTTACAACTGCTTCAATTCGGTAACACATTTATAAATGTAGGAGCTAAATTGTATCCGTTATGATGCAGTAGACGGTTGTAGACTCTCCTTGTACTTACGATTAGTATTTGCTCATTTCTTGCAGGAATCTCGCCTGGAAGCTTGATTGAATTAAGGGGTTCAGGGGGAAGTGGAAAAACCTACCTGATTACTTACTTATTGGCCAAGTGTGTAATTTACCTAGTTTTTTGTTGAATTTTGTTAAATTTATGTGGGTATATCTTAGAACCCATTATACTTAAAATATTTTTGTTCTATTTTAAACTTTTAGGTTTGTAGCTTGCAACCCCAGTAAAAAGGCAGTACTCATTGACACAACGTCCCAATTTAGCCAGCCTTGTTTCATAAAAATATTATCCAGTTTGCTTGCCATCCCCGAAAAGGATCGAGTATCCTTTTGTCCTCAGCTCTCAAAGCATCTTGAACGCATTATAGTCATTCAGTGCTTTTCTGGCGAAGATTTACTCTTTTGTTTTGGACCCAAAAACGCCGGGGAACTGAGTAAACTTCTCCAACTAGATCCAGAAATCTCAATTGTTTTTATGGATTGTTTAAACAATCATTCCTTCTGCCCTTCTTTAAATGGTTCGAATGCTCCAGTTGACATTTTTGATCTCTTAAGAAGATCTGTTAGTTTAACGAAAACTCCGGTTTTTTGCACTGTTGCGGACACGTTCAGACCTATGGTATCTGCTATTGAAGGAGAGAAGGAGTCAAAAGCTATTATTCCAGAAGAGCAGTTTGGTATGTTTACCTATAATACCTATAGTGAGGGAAAATCGTACTTTACGCACTCAATAATTCTTCAGCGGTTAAAGATTTCAAATCCAATCCCCTTCCCCATTGAAGGGAGGCAAAGTCAGCTCACTGAATTCCTTTGCAAGGTCAACTTTCTTTCCAAAAAGGATTCTAAAACTTCCGCATCCAGTTTGAATTATCGGGTCAAGTTTTCCATCGTCGGTGGTGTTTTGAAGTGGTTATCAGTATCTTAACTAATTAGAATGTACCTAGTTACTTAAGTTATAACTCAATACAGTATTTTTACCTTTTAAGTACTGTTTTTTGTCTGAAATGTGGGAAGAATGAAATAATTTATGTTGATGGCGTATTTGTTTTTTTACGTAGTTAATACCTTGGAATTTATGATTTTGTATCCAGTTTGTAATTTATATGATATTTGAAATGAAAGTAAAGATTCGTAGAAAAAGTATGTGATGTTTTAAAGTAGTGTTTAAAATTTAATTGGTACATTTAGTTGTTAACCTATTCAGAACTAGGGAACCATGGAAAGAATGCTTTACAAAAGTGTTTAATTCTTTGAATTAACTTCTTCAAAACGGTCGAAACTAGTAAATATCACTTTTTCAAAACGGTCAAATCTAGTAAATAACACTTTTTCAAAACGGTCAAATCTAGTAAATGACTTTTTTTCAAAACGGTCAAAACTTGTAAATAACACTTTTTCGAAAAGGTCGAAATCAGTAAATAACACTTTTTCAAACAGATCAAATCGACGTAGTAAATAACACTTTCAAAAGGTCAGAAAACTAGAAATTCCCCCTTTTCAAAAACATTCAAAACTAAGTGTAATTACCGTTTCGAAAAGGTTAATTGCACCACTAACTGCAATAGAAAAAGTAATTTGCATGTTTATTATTGAGTTGAAGCGGTTGTAATAATTGCGGTACAGGTATTAATCTTTACGTAAACAAAACAAAACATTTCCTACACAAGCTTACCAACGGGTATTAATTTTACAAAAAATTTGTAAAAAAAAACAAATTACCATCTAGAAATAACGTTGAATCCAAGCCAAAATACAATAATACAATTTATAATAATATTGAATTGATATACATTAATTGGTACATCTCATCTTCTACACAGAAAAAACACTTGCCAATCTCACCTTTTAACTGCAAGTTCAGGTTTGAAGCCTTGTACTTACTGTTAGATTTCCTCAGTGCGCAATGGTTTAATGCTCTCATTCCAACTGTCCAATAATTTAACACCAGCCCAGCTGTTGTTTACTAGTGCCAATCACATCTGCGAGCCGTTGCGTTGCAAAAGGCTTCCCACTTGACAGCTCAAAAATACACATCGTATGTATAAGTTTGTGTTTGTAAAATGATGTTTAACTCCCTTTCATCTGTAAATGTTTAGAAGTGGCTTTTGAAACGTGTACATCGTATACAAAGAGAAACAGGATATGAATATTGTGAGTTATTTTGTTAAATATTATTATTGTAAGCGGACTATTTAGACCAACGTCAATGCAGTGCAGGCATTGCTGAATGACATACCAGGTCAGGGATCTGGATTTCCTTTGAGAAATTGGACCTGCAATGGAATCTGGATCTGTCTGCGACGCAAGTTCTTTTATGATCCTATTGAGCATACAATAAAATTGGGGTTCCCATTCCACACTCCACACCCAGCCACCATACCACTTTGATTGGCATTATGCTTGATTCAAGTTGGCTAAATATGCTAGTAAAGTGTGAATTGCTATATCCATTTACACAAAGCTGTTATTTATAAAAATTTATACGTGGTCAGTTCTGTATGTATAAGTTGCAGGATTCTGTTTAAAAATAGAAATGGAAAACGGCAGTAGCAGCTGCCAGCGAACCCAGCACAGCACATCTATTACTATGCAGCATCTATTACAAATTGTTGGCAGCTGAGGCTCTTGCAAATGTGACAAGAATTTTAGGTTTTCTGAAAAAAACATATTTACGTATTAACCTATTGTGAACGGGCAAACAATGAAAATAGTGTTTTAGAAAAAGTGTTTATACTACAAATTAGTCAAAAAACTAGTAATTAACATTTATAAAAGTCAAAACTAGAAACCAACATTTTCGAAAAGTCGAACATAGTACGTAATTGACATTTCAAAGCAGTCAAAAAAAGCTAGTAATTGACATTTTCAAAAAGTGTCAAAACTAGTAATTGACATTTTCAAAAAGTGTCAAAACTAGTAATTAACGTTTTCTAAAAGGCCAAACCTAGAATTTAATAAAGTCATCTTTTCAAAAAGTGTCAAAACTAATAATTCACATTTTCAAAAAGTGTCAAAACTAATAATTAACATTTTAAAAAAGTGTCAAAACTAGTAATTCACATTTTCAAAAAGTGTCAAACTAGGTATTGTCGCTTTGAAAAGGTTTAAAAAAAGACAAAATATGATAACATAACATTCTTAAAAGTTGTAAAACATGATATTACGCCTTTTGAGAGACTGCAAAAATCGCAATATGTACTAACATTTATCACCATCATTTCTGTGGCACCATATTTGCAGGACCCGTAGTAACAGCTGTTGCAGTTTTTAGCGTAGGAGTATCTTTTATTCGTATTTTATCGTTGGTAGCGGTAGGTTCTGGGGTGTAATCTGAATCTGAATGCCTAACCAAAATAAAAATCAGCACCAAACGGACGGAGGTTGTAGACATCCTATGAATAGCTCCTTAGTCTTTTCCAGGACAGGGTTATACACTTTGCAACGAATTCAATAGACGAACGTAGTAACCTACATATCTGCAAAAAAAAGTACAGATTGTTAAAATGTTTGTAGATACTGATCTAGGTAATTAATTAGGTACTTCTCTAGCAGTTCGTAACACCTACTCACCTACCTAAGCACGGATGATTTAGACAAAGTACATAATGCATATTCGAAATAATTATTTATAATTAGCTAAAGCTGTATTGTATTGTGAGGGTCTTATAGCGACGAGATTTGAACTTGCCCATTGTTTTCTGTCTTTTTAATTTTAATTGTAATTAAAGTAATTATTAACAAAAATGAATTATAAAAATCTAATTCACTGCCATTTACTATACTAGCTACGTAATGTAGGTAGTTAGGTAATTTGTGAATTTGTGATGCATAATACATCTCGTTATTTTTGTTTTTAATGTTAAATGAAGAGAGTGTGCGATGTGGAAATGAACTAGGTATGACGTGTTGGATTCGCTACTGTAAAGTAAAAGGTTTAACCTTTTCAAAACGGAATTTATAAAGTGTGACACCTTTTGAAACTGTAAATTTCAAGTTTCGACCATTTGAAAATGATATTTTATAACTTCTTGACCTTTTTGAAAATGTTACTTTGTTAAATTCTAGATTTGACCTTTTTGAAAGTGTTTGATACTGGTATAGAATGATTTTGGAAACGTTAATTTTGGAGGTTTAGCCTTTGTCAAAATGTTAATTTCCAGTTTTGACCGTTTTGAAAATGTTAATTTCTAGTTTTGACCGTTTTGAAAATGTTAATTTCTAGTTTTGACCTTTTTGAAAATGTGACTTTGTTAAATTCTAGGTTGACCTTTTGAAAGTGTTTGATACGGGGTTTGAATGTTTTTGAATCGTTAATTTGAAGGTTTAACCTTTTTCAAAGCGTTAATTTCCAGTTTTGACCGTTTTGAAAGTGTTAATTTTTAGTTTTGACCTTTTTGAATGTATGAATCTGTTAAATTCTAGGTTTGTCCTCTTGTTGAAAATGTTTGATACTAGTTTTGAATGATTTTGGAAACGGTAATTTGCAATTTTAACCATTTCCAAAGCTTTAATTTGTAGTTTGGACCGTTTTGAAAGTGTTAAGCTAAGGCACTTCATCCATTAGCGGTTTGTGTGATTTACTTGAATTAAAAATAGACCTTGCATTTTTTTTTGGCAGACTTCAAAGACAAAGTGCAAACTTTAAACATCAAACAAATAGCAGAAGTTACAGGCGATATAAATGTATAGATAGGTAATAGCCTATCACTTTACTACAGACTACTGTACAGAATACAATTCTACATATACTACTGTCTATACTTATTTGTCGAGTGTGCTTTATTTAATTCTTTAATTACACCCTAGACTTTTCGTTGGCACTTTGGCAGGCAGGCAGACAGCTCCCGTCGACTTCATCAATGGTCTAGCGATTAGTGGCATGCAGTTGGTAGTGAGTGGGTCTGCTTGCCAATAATGCTGTGAGTTTAATTACTATTACTATTTGCGAATCGCAATAAAGAGCAGGCACAGCACTTATGTACTTTTTTTCCGATTTTTTTTCCTCTATGCCTTGAGAGAGTACCTACGTAAATAAATAACGAGTTAAGAGCTGAAGCGTCAAGGACGCATCTATCTCTCATAGTCAGTTCTGATTGGCTCGTAGGATGGTGTGTGGCGCAATTCGTACGGTTTTTTTTTATTTTATGAGTACAGTCTAGTCTGTACAAAGTACCTACAATAATATAGTTAAATGTACATACATAATCTATAACTTACTGTCTGTAACCACAAAGGATCGAGTTTGAAAACAGAAGTATTTTTCGCCAGAATGAATGTGTGGAAGTGAATTCTGTAAAAAATGTGATGTAATTGAAAGTAAGTACTTTGTTTGTAGGAAATATGGTCGCAGAAAGACACAAACAACACGTGAGTTTATTCGACAAAATATTATAATGAATGGATTGGAGAGATTTGCATACTGGACCAGATAGGAATACACTTTAAAGATAATGCCTCCCCGTCACCCTGCCTTGGGAAAAAGTTAATGCGTAATTAAATTTTTTGCGCAGTAGCCTGGGTGGGTGTCTAATAAACGTCTATATACCTAGCTTTCAGCTTTCCTGGCAACTAGTTTAAAGTGCTTTATTTAACCTTTTCGAAACGGTAACATAGTTACCATTAGTTTTGAATGTTTTTGAAAAAGAGAAATTTCTTGATTTGACCATTTATAAACGGTAATTTCTAGTTTTATGACCTTTTGAAAGTGTTATTTACTACCTATGTAGATTTGACCTTTTTGAAAAAGTGCTGTGTACTAGATACGACTGTTTTGAAAAAGTGCTATTTACTAGATTTGACTTTTTTGAAAAAGTGTTATTTACTAGTTTTGACTTTTTTGAAAAAGTGTTATTTACTAGCTTTGACAGTTTTGAAAAAGAGTTATTTACTAGTTTTGACCGTTTTGAAAAAGTTAATTCATAGAATTAAACACTTTTTTGTAAAGCATTCTTTCCATGGTTCCACTTAGTTCCGAATAGGTTAAATCAGACCTTTTTTTTTTCTCATAGACTGAAGTACTTTTCAAATTGTCATACTAGCGATAAATGTTTATAATAAAGAACTAATTCGCATTCCTTTTGGAATTTTGGCACGTTGCACTGTATACATAGGTATGTAGGTAAGTACATACTACAAACCCCCTTGTTTTGTAATTCGTTCAAAATCAGAGGCTTTTAGTTCAAAATGACAAAATAAAAGGACGTTGAAAGACACACTGCACTGTTCATTGTGCCACCTACTATTTAATATTAATTTATGAACGTGTTCATTCTCTACCTACCTACTTATTATGACGTCGACGTCCATGGGTAAATGGCTAATTAAACCGAGACGAGACTAGCATTAAATTATGTTATAAAATATCTTGAATCTTTCTTGTGTGCAAAAGGCGGAAAGGCAGGCATGGCATCCGCTCTTCACTCTTCATTATTCTTGGAAAGAGCTCAACATCTGGAAGACTTTCTTGCGGGTGTATGTATGTATGTATCTATGTAGTTACGTAACTAATAAAGGTATGACCTTAATTTGTGAATGTCGTCTGAAATGGGATGGAAATGGGATCACCTGTTTTTGCTCTGCAAACTTTTCCCTATGGATGCATCCGCCGTGGATTATTATGTACGTAGGCAGTGCAGTGGGTTACCGGTACCGGTGGTGGACCGGTTCGATGCCGGTAGGGCTTTCTTGGGTAGGTCGCTAGTCGGTAGGCATCTAGGTACGTGGGCATGCAATTAATTATCTTTTTGTTCCTAACTACTGATGCTTATGGAGGAAACTCCAGTTGAAATAAAGGACGAACTTGACTTTTATACTTTAATGCTACTTCATCCATTCTTCATTTTATATCATTGGCACTCCTGGAACTTTCATGGGGGAAAGGTACCTGGGTAGGTAGGTATGTTTCCATTAAGCTTGTTAAGTATGGGCCTTTCAAAAGTTTCAACAGACGCCTGGCAAATATTACGTCATAATATTCAAGTCCAAAGAAATTCAAAATGTGTCATTCTCAAGATTACAAGTTTTAAAAAGTTGAAATACATTCATAAGGTAATATTTGTAGGTATGTACACATTTGTAACACAAATGCAAAAGATGGTTTCCATGCTCTGAGAAAAGAAACAAAATGTGGCATTTATACGTTTTCAAAACGGTTACATTCACCTTTTCAAATGATAATAAACCTAGATTTGCACCTTTTCCATTCGAAAATGTAATAACTTTCTTGTTTTGACCGTTTTTAAAACGTGTTAATTTTATTTTATAGATTGACCTTTTTTAAAGTGTTATTCATTGGTTTTTGACCCTTGTTAAAATTATGAAATTACTACTTTTGACCCTTTTCAAAATGTTAGTTTCCTGTTTTGGCCTTTTTTAAAATGCTAGTTACTTATTTCGAATGTTTTTAAAAATGTTAATTTCCTGTTTTGGCCTTTTTTAAAGTGCTAGTTACGTATTTGGAATGTTTTTGAAAATGTCAGTATCTTGTTTTGACCCTTTTTAAAAGGTTAATTTGTAGAATAAGCTCTTTTTTACAGCATTCTGCCCATGGTTTCCCGGTTGCGAATACATATGTACCTACCTAGGTCAAACAATGTTTTCAATTAACAAAAATGCAAAATGTAAAATACCTAGGTAGCAAGTAGCAATGCGATTTGCTATTTGCACAAAATTGAAAAAAACCTTCTAGGTATTTATACTTTTAGAAATTGCAACCCTCTACAGCTACAAGAGTCTAGAGTGGGTAATTTACCTTTCCAACAAGATTTTCTGCTACGGCTACACCTGTCGTCATAATTGGGAGGCCCCTAAGCAATCTTCGTTAAAATGTGAGCTCAGTACTTATCGTTCTAGTTGCGTTATATTTATATGTGTAGAAGGAGAAACACGGGACTTGAGCTCACGTTGCACGAGAGTTCTCTTCTCGGTCTGAAGTTCTGCACTTGATATCTATAGTATCGCTAATATCCTTATGATTATTATTATTATTATTATCGTCAGTGTATAGATAGGTAGGTATATGCGAGTAGAACAGCTATATAGGTAGATCTATATACCTCCTATAGGCACCTATACTTCTCTCAAGCTTTATTACACGTTCTGTGGAAACCAGAAATGGCGAATGCGAATATGGAGTAATGGCAATGGCAAGTTGAGTTGTGTTCTAATATCTGTATGAAGGTTGTAAAAACCATTCCCTGTCACGTACATAATTGAAATTGTAATCGTCATTTCGTTGCTTTTTTCCTTTTTGCCTGAATGAAGTTGCCTACCTGAGGTACTCACATTCAGTGCTTCATGCCCTCACATGCAATCCATTTAATTAGCCAACAGCCCAACCAAGTCATGCCAGTGCCAGTGCATGAATAATGGATTACAATTTAGCTATACGCAAACAGAGTGCCACTACTTACAACATTACAATGTGTGTGTGTGTGTGTGTGTGTGCTGAACTGCCGAACTGCCTAAGAGTCAAGGAACTTTTTCAATTATAAAGATTCCTTTTATTTTTCCTCCTCAAAGTGCAGTGCAGTGTGTGTGTGGTGATGGTGACGATAGATAGTTTATAGTTACGGGTTACGTTACGTTAAAAAATAAAATCGCAACTAAATCGGCGAGACAGACTTGGTTCTCAGTGCAGTGTCACAGTGATTGTGTCGATTGCATCAAAAAAAGTTTTTTTTTATAGTGTCAACAGTTTATTTGAAGCCCATTTGTATTGTATAGGCGTTCGGCGCGTTCGTTATACATTTTCTAGGTGGGGATTTTGATTAATTTTTATTTATTATTGAATTTTATTTATTGTAGTAATTATATTGGGGTCCATCCTAATGCTGACTTTGTCTCTACTTCAATGGCAAGCTCAGTTTCGCTTTTGGACAAAATTAACGTTTGCGCGAAGCAGTAGTGACAGATTTGGAAGTTCAGATTATTCATATGTAATTTCCAAGTTGTAACGCTGTTTGGTGCTACAGTAGAAAAGCTGCTAGTTTTAAAAACCTTTTCGAAACGGTAATATATTTAGTTTTGAATGTTTTTAAAAATCCTAGTTTCTGGTTTCGACCATTTTGAAAAGGATAATTTCTAGTTTTTTTTAAACTTTTGAAAGTGTCATTTAGTAGTTTTAACCATTTTGAAAGTGTTATTTACTTATTTTGGGCTTTTTGAAAAAGTGCTATTTACTAGTTTTGACTGTTTTGAAAAAGTGCTATTTACTAGTTTTGACTGTTTTGAAAAAGTGCTATTTACTAGTTTTGACCTTTTTGAAAAAATGCTATTTACTTGTTTTGGCCATTTTGAAAAAGTATTATTTACTAGTTTTGACCATTTTGAAGTGTTATTTACTAGATTGGACCTTTTTGGAAAAGTGCTATTTACTTGTTTTGACCGTGTTGAAAGTGTAAAATAGAATTAAACAATTTTGCTCAGCATTCTTTCCATGGTTCCGCAGTTGCGAGTAGGTTAAAAAGTGTAGTTATTTTAAGGCTGGACGCAGGACTGTGAACTGTGACTGTGAATGTTCATTAAATGTGGACTTCATTTTTGTAAAACTTGAGATGGTCGGTACTTGGTACTGGTACTGGTCTTTGCTTGTGGTTAGAAACCTGCTTAAAAATCCCAAGAAGCATTATTATTGTGTTGGCTAGGGTTAAGGCTAAGATTTGAATTTTGAATTCAACTCGTTATTGTGATTTTGTGATTGGGGAATTAACCTTGGTCTTGGTCTCGTACAATGAAAAACTTGATAAAGTAGATTCTGATTTCTATCTAACTAAAATGTCTAAATTATTCGCGAGTTGTATGCTTTTGAATGCTAACAATCAACAATGCAATGAAGGTTAGGTAGGTAGTAGGTGCCTAAGGATGTATTCTATACATTATTGTTATTATTAGCATAAATAATACGGGTATTGTTGTTGGTTATTCGTTCTATTCATAGTCGCTGTCCTGTGAATGGTACATTTAATTGAGTCCACAAGGAAAGCGTCAATTACAGAATTTTGTGCTGCAAATGGCAATTTTGAATCTAGGTGTAGGTCACTGTAGGGCAAGTGTACTAATAATTATTATTGTCAGCTGATTGTTGCTGATGATGCCGGTTTGGTTTGCTTATTTGCTTTGCTCCTTAATTTTAATGGGGATTTTGGCCGATGCGGTTCTGTGAAGCATCTTCTGAGGGATCACGTGCTTTCCAACTGACTGACAGACGTTGCCTTGAGTTTCGAGTTGGATTTGTTTCTGTTTTTCTGTACTACTTTACTAGTTACTATGCTGCTCGAGGATAATGATCTTGATCTTTCTTACCATGTATGTCTATATAGATATACTTATAGGTATGCACTTGCATTAGATAAATTACACCAAGGTACTATCAGAAGTATAGCTAAGCTACCGAGGTAAGGTAGGTTCCACAATTTCAGTCCAAGATTTTGTGTGCATACCTACGTGAGCATTGTAAATGTTTGGTAGTTGTTCAAATGAAGAAATTGTGGCCATTGCACTTTGATAATTGTATTTAAAAATTATAATTCTTTATTCTTATTGTAAAATGACGTGACACATGAATACAAAATTGTTTGGGTGCGTTTCAAATGGTTAAATGTTCAACAGGATGCATTACGTAAGAAGAGATAAAAATACAGTCTAGCTGTAGAAAATAAGCACACAGACAGAGCAAATGAAACAGCAGCAAAGCAATAGAATTCTACTGCAATGTTGTTTTGAAAATTAAAACTGACTGAATAGTGAATAATTATACAGTACACTGTCTAGCTTTCTAGCAGTGCGTGGTTTGGAGTTACATATTTAGTTATCACTGAAGTTACTAATTTATTTATTTATTTATTTAAATGCCTATTAGCTTTACTTAGGCATCAGGGTATAAGTATATACAGTGGATTGTTTTCCAGAACTAAAAACTATTGTACGGTCGGTCACTGTGGTTGCAGATAAGTCACCATCGGCCTAAAAAGTGCAAAATTATAATTAGCTAAAAACAAGGGCTGCGCCCTTGTTTTTTATCTTCTAACTGGCCTCTTACAGACCGTAGGCCTACGGATAACTTTCGC
>JAQFZC010000969.1:0-36655 GCA_034695205.1 Dicyrtoma fusca | reverse complement strand
ATTATTTATCATTCTCAGTCTAGGTCTCATACTTTTATCGTTAGTTTAGTACAGAGTGCATTGATTCACTGTACTGTAACAGTTCACAGATCACTGATCACTAAGGTAACCCAAAAGCATTAAAAGAATGATGATGTGGTCAAAGATGATGAAGGTCCCAAGATTTCAATTGCACTAAGAGATACTGAGAATGAAAACTGTCAGAGTAAAGGATCCTCACAAATGCTAATTGTAAGATTAGGTCGACTAAATAAAGCAATAAAAAGTGTTTGAAACGTGGAAGCCCTACGGCTACGGGTATAGAGCGGTTTAAAGCCACATTTTTTATTATTTTACTCTCAATAGAAACAGCAACCGGGCAAGATCACCTAGAAACTTATTTGCACAGCGTAACCCTTTGATTTTTGGCGTGATCACAATTAGGACCCCCGGTGACCACCTTTAGAGCCTAGAGCCTATTTGGAATTTTCCATGGTTTATGTTGATCGACTTATTTTCTTAGGTAGGTAAGGTATGTCCTTTAAACAGCTTAGGCAACATTAACTTTATAATATTAATATTGTAGCACGTTATTATTCATCAGATTCTGTTCTTCATCAAAAGTTTCAGTTTTTCTCATTTATTACGGGTTTCGTTTTGGATCTTCAGGAGTAGTAGTGGAGGCTGACACCTTGTATATTTCTTTGTTGCCAGTGTTTGTCCCGGCCTCCATAGCTTTCTGGACGAGACTGAGCTCTTCACGGAATATTTGTGCAAGCTTCTCAAGCTCTTTGCTCTTGTCTGCTGCATCAAAGTGAATGTTGGCTTCATTGAATCTCTTCTGAATTTCAAGCTCATAGTGAGTGTACCTTTGTTGTCTGTTGAGTAATTCTTGACTATTGTTCCCCGTTAATTGTTTTTCATGAGCTTGAGTGTCTTTTCTTAATGCTTCCAAAAGCTCTTCCGCAATCGTTTTGTCCAAGTCCATAATCTGCTTTCGAAAGAAGGATCGGTCCACGACGGACGGGTTTTGGATTGCTTCAAGGAGGGACTGAAACTCCTCCAGCTCACTTTTGGTCTTTGCGGTGTCAGCTTTTTGAATCTCCTGCTGCGGAGGTATTAGTTTTTGAGATTTGTTCTGGAAAAATGACTGGCTCAGCTCTTTGTACTTTTTCTGTACGCAAAAAATAAAGATTTAAGAAAAGGAGCTATATTTTGTTTAAATTAAAAACCAAAAATTATGTAGATGCCCGTAAGGTATTGACACTTTGACAGATAAATTCACATTCCCTACTGACAGTACTTCTTCCATAATTTGTAATGCTGTTCATTATTTGTATTTAGGTGTTACTTACTTGTACGATTCCAAAAGTCCTCATAATCATTTTTACTTCTTGTCCTAGTTCTTAATTCTACTTCTTTCGTACTTTTGTAATAAGCTGATAGCGCCCAGAGCGCCCTGCCAACTCTATCCGGGGCTTATTGAAACTCCCAGTTGGAGTCTTTGCAGGCAAAACGTATTACAAATTGCATAAAATTAGTAAAATGGAAGAACCGCTCAGCATTTAAAAATATTGATTGTTCAAAGTTCAATCAAATTCAGAAGCTCGAGAAACTAATAAATTGGCAACAATACACAATAATTCATTTGCAAGGTTTGAAATTTGAAATTATTGAAATTTTGAAACGCTATCGTTTGTCAACAAATTATTTTTGTGGAATAATGTGCCGTCAACGTTTCCTTTGTTTTATTATTATTCGTCTATATCTTTAAAAAAATATCTAATGATTTTTTTCCAAAATTATTTTACAACTTTTAATAATAATATTATTATAATAAAGTTTACGTAAATAAATTTATTCTCTACAGCAGCTCGACTGTAACCGAAACGACACAAATCGATTCGAGTTATGTTATGATTATGATTATGATTATGATAACGATAACCATAATACAGTCGTTCAAGAGGTAAAAGTAAAATGGGATAGAAATAAATAGGTGTTATACTTTAGTGTTACATGCAACCATGCAATGAAGTACAAAATAATTTATTCATATGATTTTATGTAAGCTATTTCTTTTAGTTTAATTTCTAGTACACTGATAAAATTTCATCATTTCAACTCAGTTGTTATTTAGATATTATTATTATTAATACAATTTCACTTTGTCATTCCTACACTTATTAAAATACACTAATAAAATTTTTATACTATTATAGTTTTTATCGTCGATATTAGGTTCATACGTTGAACACAATTCAATCCACATACGGCATTATTGTCAGAAGTAGAAGTATTGTAAATATGTAAGTACGAAGCTATTAATTCTTGCTGTCACACTTTAACATTTTCGATCCATAGAATACATAAGTAGATGAAATGCAAGTAAATAAATCAAATCTAATAGTAACACGATTTACACAGTTTGACATTTTTGAGATTGGCTGTGCTAATTTAGTAATGGCGCTTATGTAGTTTTAAAGAACAAGTTTTTGGCCGGTTACTGGGGTCATCCGTTGCCCTCCTTGTCATTAGCACAATCGTCGTTTTGAGTATAATTATCCACTGGGGTTTGGGTCTCCCTGTCATTTTCGTCCGGTGGCAGCTGTACTGTACAATCCGTAATTTCTATAATACCTAGGCTGATCGATGTTCCTCTGGTTCTAGTAGTTATCCAACAAAAACAGAAAAAATGAAATATTGACACATACAATAGTTATTAAAAGTCGACACAAGTGTCCCACAGGTTCCCCAAATAATGCAACGTATAAAAAATTAAAAGGTTTTAAAATAACACAGACCTACAAGGCCTGGATCTACCAATAAATTTATTATTTAATCCAACATTTGTGCGTGCAAAAGACAACTTTAGACTTTTAATGTTTTTGTACTCGTAATTTACGTCAAAACAGTGTACTACAAGGTAACTAACATTTGATTCTACTCGTAATTAACTTTGAAATAGTGGATTATTACATTGTAACACTTCGTAAAAGTGGGGCTTCCCACCACTTGGTGATTTGATTGGCTTTTTCAGAACCGAGAAATAAACAAAAGTGCATGACACGTGTGATTATTTTAAAGCCAATTGAATAGTAAAAAAAATACGAATTGAATGGACTCACTCGGAGGTCAATACTGAAATTTGACCCGATTTTAACTCGTGAAAAGTCAGTTTTTTCACGTTTTTTGAACTTTTTTGAAGATATTTCAAAATTTGATCATCCAATTGTAAAATCAGCTTTAGATCTCTGTTAAATCTACTCGTCCTTTCCGTTCAAATGGTGTGTAGCAGGATGAAATTACGCCAATAACGGCAAAAACGAATATTTCCGTTAAATTATAATGACACGTTTTTGAACGTTTTTTGAAACATTTTTGACAAAATTGAAAAATTTGAAACTTGTTATGAAAAAGAAAGTTCAAATCTATAATCTACTCTCGATTTCCGTTAAAACGGTGCATATCACCCCAAAATTAAAGTAGGGCTGCGCGCCCCACTGGTTTCTGCATTTTTCAAAAACCGAAAATTTTCAAAATAAAATTGCGACCGGTAACTCACCCCCATATGAAATGTGCAATGTACCAGTTAAAAGACAATCGCATTTAAAATAGAAACGATTGGAAGCGGACAAAATATATTGGTTTTTACTCTATCTTTTGTGCATGCAAAGTTTGGTTTTTCATATTTTTTCTAATTTAGCGCTTTTTAAAAGAATTATTTTGGAAAAATATCACTTTTTTTCAACAATATTTTGCAAAAATTGAAACTTTCAAAAAACCAATTTTTTAAGGAGAGCAATTTTTTAAAACGCTGTTGTTCTTTAGCGCTTTTCAAAAGAATTATTTTTGAAAAATATCACTTTTTTTCAACAATATTTTGCAAAATTAAAACTTTCAAAAAACCCATTTTTTAAGGAGAGCACTTTTTTAAAACGCTGTTTTTCTAATTTTTTCATCGTTTTTTGAGAAATTTCAAAATTACAACGCTTAATTCAAAAAACAACTCCGGATCAGGAACCAGCTCATCATTGCCGTCAAAATGATGTATTGCACGATCATATTGGTCCATTAATTACGAAAATAGTTTTTTGCGCTAAATTATACCGATACTTGAGTAATTACCTATATATACCTATAGCAATTGCCAGCTAATGCTGCGTGAAAATTGAAATTAAAGTTGAAATGAATGGTGGCTACCTTTGGATTTGGGCTCCTTGAAAGCGGATTGCTGGTACTTCGCCAGGGCTGTTGGTACAACCAAGAGTAAACTGTGGTTGAACTGATGGCGAGAGTGGAGGTAAACATTCGCTGACAGACGCGCTTCCTCTCTCCGTTGAATTCAAGGGCGTAGACACAGTGGTTGGGGCGACGGAGAAGAGACTCCTCCCTCTTGGCTCCGCCGCTCCTTTCCTTGGGGACGACGTCAATGAGTGACGTGACATAGCTGCGCCGCTCCTCATTGCTCGTGCCATTCCAGAAGGCGTCGAAGATCCTTTGTCGACTCTCCTCGCTAAATTCGCGGCAGGCGTTTTTGGTCACATAGATGCCCTTGTGGGAGGCGCAAGGGGGTCCCGGCCGTCTCTGCCTTTGGATCTCTTTGCGGACTGGATTCCCCTTCTCGTCCACTTCCAGTGTATTGTTAGTCTTCTCCCTGTGACAGGGGCCTTGGCTGTCGTCGTCCCCACGTTGGACCTTCTTATTGGGGAAGAAAGTCACTGGGTCAACAAAGTCAATTTGTCTCTTTCTGTTGACGTTGGCAAAGAGCCCACTCGTCTCGATATCGGTTGACACCAACCGGAGCCCCGAACTCTTATTTTTTAATTTAAGTGTGCACTCCACGTAGGAGTCGGTCATCGACTTTGTATTACTAGTTACTTGCATGGTCGTGGCACTAGTTCCGGTCTCAGCAGCCAACTTCTCTTCAATCCGGCGCAACTCCGTCAAAACTGTGGGATCCAGCACACTTGCCTTGATAAACTTGAAGACGTTTTCATTGCCGGAAGTGAGCAGGGCTTCCAGCATCTGCCCTGCTCCGCAATCGGAATTCAGGGCTTCGTTGTATAACTGATACAGGCGAGTGTGGGTATCCCTATCCTTTATCTATTTATGTAGATGCGAATTTTAGGGAAGTTGACGGATACGGAACAAAGTTATTTGAGTAAGAATAAACATGCATATCGAGATACTTTTTGGATAGAGCCTTAAAGTCTTACAATCAGGTCGAATATTGCCTTGTCAAGAACTTTCATGGACAACAACTTGACTCCGAAGCGCCCCACTTCCTTTGTCAGTTGGCAGAGGTCACTGAGGAGAGGAATTAGCGCCTGCACCATGGACGCATTAATTTCTTCATTGCTACTATTATTTGACGGATCGCTGTTACTGTCACTTTCCACCGCAATATCAAGGGACATTTTAGGGACCATATTTATATCTTGTTCATGGGAAAGGGCAGGATTTGAATTTGAAATATCTTGAAATTCCAGTAGCGGCTCGTGAGTTAGAATTGGAATTGGAAGCAAGTTTTCAGGTAAAATTGGCGCGAAAGTAGGATTGGAATTTGAAAGTTTACAACGACTTTCATTGCTGTTACAGTTGCTGTTGCTGTTGCTGTTGCTGTTGCTGTCGCTGTCACTGTCTCTTTTGTTGTCGTTTTTTTGGTCGCTGTCGCCTTTGCTATTGCTGTCGCGGTCGCGATTGCATTCGCGGTCGCGGTCGCTGTCGCTGTCACTATTGCTGTTACTGTCGCTGTTGCTGTTACTGTTGCTGTCGCTGTTGCTGTTACTGTTGCTGTCGCTGTTGCTGTCGCTGTTGCTGTTACTGTCGCTGTCGCTGTTGCTGTCGCTGTCGCTGTCGCTGTCGCTTTTGCTGATACTGTCTAAGTCGCTGTCGCTGTCGTCATTGCCATCGCCATGTTTCCAGTTATTACTAAATTGGTTAAGTTTACAATTACTGCTACTCTCCATCCTGTTTGTTCGTATATACACTTTGTAAAAAATTAGTTCGTTGAAATGTTGTGTAGTATAATTTGAATAATTATTTTTAGTTGGGAAAATGTCGAACTAAATTATATTCAGAGCCGAATCTGATTGGAACACAAGTTGTAGTTAGCCAGGCGTTTGATACCTGAAACGTTTTAAAATTAATTAACAGGAAGCGGTATGTTTTTAATTTTTTAAATAATTATTCTTTTATTATTAAGCTGGCAAGCTGGATGCAGGCATGCAGGTACTTCCGACGCTGATTTAGTAATATAGTGTCTTTTACTTTACTTTTACTCTATTAATTTACTTTACTTTACTTTACTTTTTCCCCTTTTTTTTTTACTTGAATGTGCCCGATTCTTCTAGTTCTGGTTCCTGCGCGCGGTGCGGTAGTACTGCTCACACGGGTGCGGGTGGGCGGTAGTGGTGTTGGTGTGGTAAACCTTATACTGTACTAGTAGTTGTAGTAGTGCATAGTGTAGTGTAGTCAATAATAATAATGTAGTCAGTTGTCTACAGGTCTTAGTAAATCCCTTAAAACGTTTGTTGTGCTCATTACTATTTAGGATTCTGGAAGGATTGCGATTGTTAAAGCCATCGCTCGCGTCGCTAAGATTTTCGGTTCACTTCACAATATTGCATAAAAAGTTAGTTGTACCTACTTTTATTATAACCTCATTTTTTTTACTAATAATAAAACATAATAATAATTAATTATTATTAGTATCAATAAAGTAAACGAACTTTTAGATTATGTAGATAAATCGTGTTACAATGATTACTAAAGTAACAATGCGCAATGAAAACTAAAACCTACAGAGCACGACATTTTCTTCATTCATAACCTGTGCTTTTGAAACGTAATGCACATTTACAGTAAGGTATTTGCCTAAAAATACAATCATAATTCACTGAGTGGTTTTCAATGCAATGTGGTAGACATATGGATGATTCGTTCGGTCGGTGATTCGGTAACTGCGCGTTTTTTGGGTAACCGATCCCTTTAAAAACGCTGCGCTGCGAGTGGTTACCGCTCGACGTTTGAATAGACGCGGTTGTCAACTCTTGCCACGTGGCGGTGAACACAGTGGACTCCGTTCCGTCCTACCGCACCAGCTTACCGCGAAGTTCAAAAATCTCGCAGCTGTAGGCAGGCAAGCGAAATGTTGAATCTAGGGCTCGAGTTCGGCCGAATCATTATTACTATTATTACAGGGTTTTATTCCATTTTTCAATTAATGGCACATTACACAGAGATAGCTCAAAAAGATGCATTGATGCTAAACACTTAAATTGGTACATAATATCAAACAAGTCAGATTGCTAATAGTATTTCAGTAATTTTGCTGATTTGGGATATCATCAGTTAAAAAAATGTAATTTTTTCACTGTATTTTTATTCCATCAAATTCACTGTTGTAGTTGAATGTGTGTAGGTACTTAAGTACTTAATTTTGAGCGTGATATTCTGGATTTCTGGAATAAAATGATCGATATTGGCAGTGAGAATTAGACGTATTATTTATTAGTTATTTATTATGACTGTGTGGATGCTTGGTCTCCTAACAGAATCATAAAATTGTTTTTGGTAAAAATATTAAGATGTCTTGCAAAAAGTTAACACGTAAATGAAGGCAATAACGAAAACGTGTGCTTCTTTTCTTGGCATTTTAAAATAAACTAATTCGCGGGTTGCCCCACACTACAGTAAACTACACAATTTCTAATTATTAGAGGAGCAACATGCTCTGCAATGTTTGAAAAGTACAAAACGAGTTTATTATCGTTAACTTTTAATTTAAAGCATTTTGCTTTATGCAGAACGCGTCGTTAGGCGGTTTTCAAATAGTGAGCAAACGAATATGACTTTTACCCACCTTTTAAATCGCTGCAGTTTTTTCAAATACTCCAAAAAACAGACATATTTTCTACTTTCAGAACTTTCGGAAACATGTAAACGCAAATGTATCGTCTTGTTTGAAATGTTTAAGAACATTTTTTAATTGACGACATCAGCATGTTTAAAAATTTTAAATATGTTGATGACAAAATGTAAAAACACGGTTAGAATAATATTGTAGTAGAAATGGCAAGACAGCTCGGAGCTCGCAGGCCTGCCAGTTGGCTTTCATTTTGGTTTTAGAAGCTAAAAGTGCGCCGCCCAATTAATTCTTCTTTTTAGGTCATAAGTCATAATGATCCGGAGATTTTAACCGATTTCAATATTAAATGATATTCTTTCCTGGTATTATTTTATACACATACTCAATTATTTGAAAACTTTCACTTGCATCATTTTGTTGTGACTCAAGTTACTACGATCAAAAGTATGAAAAGACTTCCGGTTCAGGTGATACAGGTGATATACCTAGTTTAGTATGTAATGAAGTACAAAATAATATTCACACAATTTTATATAATTATAATTAACCTATTTCTTTAGTTTAATTTCTAGCACACTGATACAATATATAAAATTCATTTTCATCGTTCCATCTCAGTCGTTATTTAGATAATGTTATTATTATTAGTATTATTATTAATACAATTTCACTTTGTTATTCCTACACCTATAAACGTACACTATCAAGGTTTTTATCCTATAGTTTATATATAGTTTATATCATCGATATACATAGGTTCATACTTACGTTGAACACAATTCATTTCACACGGCATTATTGTAAGAAGTACATAGAAGTATTAAGTATTGTATGTAAATACGCAGCTAATTCATTTTGCTTGCTGTAACATTTTCAATCCATATAAGAATAGAATAAGCTTAGTAGATGCAAGTAAATTAATCTAATAGTAACAAGATTGAAGATTTATACAGCTATGGGATTTTTTAAATCGGCAGTACTACTCTGGCAATGGCTTTTTATGTAGTTTCAAAGGATCCATGAGGCAGAAATCAGGAATACGAAGCAGGATCTTCTAAAAGTGTAGCTGATGAATCATGAGGATGACCTTCCGCATTTACCAAGTTGGTCATCAATGTCGAGACACAAGTTTCTGCGTGGTCATTCGGGACATCCACTTCCCTCTCAATAGTAGCGTCAGCCTCGTCGTTTTCGATTATATAAGCATCCGCTGGGGTTTGGGTTTCCTTGTCATTCTCACTCGACAGCTGCTGTACAGTACAATCTGTAATTTCTGTAATAGTCTGCTCGTGTTGCTCTGTAATGTTGCTCTCGTTGTTCTAGAAATATCCAACAAAAACATTTTTTTAAAACTCTTACAAAGGTTATTTGCTAATAAGTGGAATGCGAAGATGCTAAATACCAATTAGCAACACCTAACGATAATTGGAAACTTGGATCAAAGTTGAAGGAGAATGAATGGTGGCTACCTTTGGATTTGGACAAATTGAAAGGGGACTGCTTGTACTTGGTCTTTGAGACGTCTGTTGGATGAACCAGGAGTGAACTGCGGGGGCAGTGATGGCGAGAGTGGAGGTAAACATTCGCTGACAGACGCGCTTCCTCTCTCCGTTTAATTCAAGGGTGTAGAGACAGTAGGTGGAGCGCCGGCGCCGAGACTCCTCGCTCCCTGCTTCGCTGCGCCTTTTCGTGGGGACCAAGTCAATGAGGGACGCGGCGTAGCACTGCCTCTCGTCACTGCTCATGCCGCTCCAGAAGGCGTCGAAGATCCTTTGTCGACTCTCCTCGCTAAATTCGCGGCAGGCGTGCATGGTCCCATAGTGGCCCTTGTGGGAGATGCAAGGGGGTCCCGGTCGGCTCTGCTTTTTCATTTCTATGCGGGCTGGAAGTGAATTGAGCTTCACAGGTTTGGTCTCCTGCCTCTGACTTTCGTCGTCCCCGGGATGGGCCTTCTTATTTGGGAAGAATGTCAACGGGTCATCAAAATCGATTTGTCTCTTTCTGTTGACGTTGGCAAAGAGCAGATCCGAATCGACATCAGAACCGGAGCTGGAATTGGGATCGGCTGATGGGAATCCTAGGGCCGAACTCTGATTTAATTTCTGCATGAGCTCCGCGTGTGAGCCGCTCATCTTGGGACTAAACGGAAAGGAGGAGGTGGACTGATAGTCGTAATTACCAGGAAAGCTTAAGTTATTTGTTCCAGCCTCGGTAGCCATCTTCCTTTCAATCCGTCCCAGCGCCGTCAAAACTGTGGGGTCCAGCACACTTGCCTTGATAAACTTGAAAACGTTTTCATTGCCGGAAGTGAGCAGGGCTTCCAGCAGCTGTCCTGGTCCACAATCGGAATTCAGGGCTCCGTTGTACAACTGATACACGCGCGTGTGGCTATCGTGCTCTTGTAACTTATGATATGAGAATCGAAAAAAAAAATAGTAAACCGTCTGCTGTGTAAATGTAAATTTTAGTAAATTAAGGCGAAAAAAAAAGAAAGCAAACGTTTTTTGTTATTGGTATTTCGGGTAAATAGGTTTTTCCAAAAAGTGTTTAAAAAGAAGGAACAGTGTATTGAAAAAACTTAAAAAACATTGTCAAAGTAATCCAGAAAGAAACGCATTAGCGTTTTAATTCGTACAAAAATTGACATATGTAGTTGTAAATGCACCGTATAAGAGTATCCTGTAAAAAGCTACTCATTGAACTGAGAGTCTTACAATCATGTCAAATGTTGTCTTGTCAAGAACTTTCATGGACAACAACTTGACTCCGAAGCGTCCCACTTTCTTCGTCAGTTGGCAGAGGTCACTGAGGAGAGGAATTAGCGCCTGCACCATGGACGCATTAATTTCTTCATTGTTAGTATTATCTGACTCATCGTGGTTGTATTCACTTTCGACCTCAATATCAAGGGACACCTCAGGCACCATATTTATATCTTGTTCATGGGCAAGGGCAGGATTTGAATTTGAAATATCTTGAAAGGCCAGTAGCTGCTGGAGGGGGTCGTGAGTTGGAAGCAAGATTTCAGGTAAAATAGGAGCGAAAATAGGATTGGTATTTGACACTTCACAATGGCCTTCAACGCTCTCGGTGTCCCTGTCGTCACTGCGATTGGCATCCAGCCAATTATTACAAAATTGGTCAAGCTCACAGTTACTACTACTGTCCATACTGTTAATTCTTATATAAAAACACTTTTTTGTAAGCATAAAACGAATTAGTAGATTGAATGAATGAAATATATAGTTTAGTTTCCAATTATTGATGAAAATCAAAATTAACTATAAATCAGATCCGAATCCGAAACACGGGTTATTGTAAGCCAGGTATTGTATACCGTAAACTCTTTACAATAATTTTAATTAAATATGAAACAGGAAACAATACGCTTTTAATCATTAAAAATTATTTCATTTCAAGCTGAAAGCTTGGATGCTTGCACTTCTGGCGCCGCTAAGTAATAATATGGTTTTACTCTTTTGGGCTCGGGTGATAGAAAGCCTCCGATGCTGGTCCCCGCGCGGCGCGCTTGATAGTGTAAACTGTACTGTGGCAAACGTGGTAACTAGTAAGACTAGTAACTGCACTATACTGCGTTACGTTGCGCTGTTGGTAGTTTGATAGCCTAAGGCCTTAGAAAACTCCTATTACGACGATCGTGGCGCGAGGCGCTCGTTAGTCAGGGTCAAAGAATTTTTTAAAAGCCATCATTAGGTTTTTGGTTCACATCACAAAACAGCAAAAAATAGTACTTTTACTGTAGTAATAACAAAACAAAATTTTATTGTTAGTATCAAAAATCAAAATGACCTTATATTTATACCGCTTAGATACTAAGTTACACAGAATGATTTCTAAAGCAACAAAATGGAGAAAAGAACACATTTTAAATTTTATTCAAAAAATCTTTATTATTATTATCAAGTACTTACGTATGACTGTATTATATGCAGTAAAAAGGTAACAACGTGTATACGTTTGTACATGTATAGTCTTTAATTAGCTTTAATCCTCTTTTAATAAATTTTAGAATTCGATTATTTTAATGATTATACGTAAGGACCAGGCATGATAGATGGTAAGTCTTTGTACATGAACGATTTTTTGTGTGATTAGATTGTGTACTTTAAAGTTTTTGAAATAGAATAATTATGTATTGAATTGAATCCCATTTGAATCCCATTTGGAAACTAGAAAGTGGTAGGGTTTATGGGCGGATAGTTTTAGTAGATTTTGTTTTTCAGTACAAACGAATAGATAGAGCTGCTTACGTTATAAGTTATGATTTAGAATCGGTAATTAAATAATAATTATTATTACAATGTGAAGTAGAAGTTACTATGAAATACCATATATATATGACATATTATATCTGTATTATGTAGACGGGTAGAAATATTGTAGTATCTATAGATGTACTGTAATCTTAATCTGAATCAGTTGAACACTCGAGTGTGAAAAATTATTAAAGATATAAGCTATAGTTATAGTTACATAATCACGTTACGCTATTTTATATTTAGTAAATTGTAATACAGCAAAAAGTAACAATTATTATAATATACAAGTAAATAGTATAAATTACCCACGCATTTAACCAAGTATGAAGGTGCTTAGATTAGTACATTGGTACAGAACGTAATTACACAACTATGACAAAATGACAAACGAAGTGCTACGATCGACTACGACAGCGACGAATAATTACATTGTACATATTACAAGATTACAAGACGAAAGAACCAGGATGTTCTTAAATATAATAATACACTTATATAGCCTTATGCGGGGTTATGCGCTCTACTTACACAAATCATTGCATAACCACATTTGTCGCCGGAAACATAAAACAAAAACCGAAAAAAGAAGCCACGACCATTAAATACTTACTCAGCACCTACTTAATCACAATACATTACAGGATTACGTACGACACGACCAAAATTAATGATTCAGCCAGTGGTAAAAAAAACAAAATAATAATCGTTTCCCCGCTTGTACTTCCTTACAATTTCTTAAATAATGTGTGTAATTAACATACAATATTATTTTACAACAATTACCACAACACAGTAATAAAGAACTTACGCTTGGCTATTTTTTGTAGTATATGTACATAGGTAATTGCGTATGCAAATATATAGTTCAAAGTTGGTTTAAAAAATTATTAAAGCTGCTCTGCTTTACATGCTGTATTGCTATGTTCACGAGTATAAATAGATATCACATCTATACCTATGTACTTAATGTAGGTAGGTACACCCAAACATTTACTTGTATTATATTTAATATTTTTTGTGAATTCTTTATCTACCGTACCGAGAAATACAAACTGACTGTCTGTCCAAAATGATTCCGTATTGATTACATTGTACTTTACTGTCAGTACAAAGGTTTTGAATAGGCTTGCCTATTTTTTTTTTAAGATGTAATGGAGCTACACTTAATCGCACAAAGCAACGCTTAAATTGTCAGTCCCAAATCCAAGGTTCTAATCCATTTACCTCCGTGGGAAATTGTTCTTTAAATAGATACACGTAGGTAACTCTCTACTAATTTATTTGGAGACAAGAAAAGCATTTTGGTACTGTCGGTAAAGTGTATCCTAATATAAAATATTTTTGTTCATTAAACATTTGTATTCTGTAGTTAATTAAAGCACTTTTTTTGGTCAGACATCCTCAGTCACAAATGGCCAGCCAATTATCACTACCGTATTTGTAATAAATAATTATTACTGTTATAATAATAATAATTATTTTATATTCAATTTTCTTACTACGTATTACCATTTCAAGTCAGCTCGCTTGTTAAGGATTCTTATATTCTATTATTTTCTGATTTCAATGAACATTGTGTATATGGAATATGGATATTATATTGGTGTTAGTGTTATCGAATGCATCTTCATTGTCTGTTAGTGTGATAAATTACCTCCGATTTATTATTACATATTTCAGATTAGAAGATACCTATAATAAAAAGTGTATAATAAAATTAAAGCAAGCTTACATGAGTAATATACTTCGTTTAATGTAAGTCCGAACTGGACTTTTTGTTATATAGTATAAAAAATACTTGCTCTGATTTCGTGATCCTGCGTAAGACGACATGCAGCCAACAGCGGACAATGACTAACAAACCAATGCAATGGAATTGGAATTTACTTTAGTACGTATTTAGCGCTTAGTTTCGTAAATATTTGCGCAGTTTAAAGTTAACAGCAATAGATTACAAATTATAATATTCGAAAACCTACTAAAATGTTTTTAAATTCAATTTAATTAAAATTAATTTACATTTGCTTATTCTTCCTTATGCATATTTGAAATGTCTTTATAGCTACACCCCTACGTATGTACAACACAGATGTTTGATTGATCGTAACTTATAACTTATGTTAAGGCATCTTTGGACCGGTAAATGGTAATAACGTTAACTGCCAACTGCTACCTCTAACTTTCACAATTTTATTTGCAATGCAGTACGATGATAATCTGTTGCTTTGGATGTACCTAGATGCCATTACCTCTTAACAATAATAAAAATTGTAAGAGTAAAATTTCCTCGTTTTAGGCGAATACGTACAGAAGGATAATAATTAATACACACATGGTACTTACATAAAATCAGTGTTATTGCAGCGAAAATAAATAAAAACTGTACTTAACATTCATTCTTAATAATTTTAAATCTACAATTTAATTGATTACAAGCATGAGTACATTCTAACCAGATGTTTCATTTTTTTTTACAAAACAAATACGAAAACTTGTAGATGGTACAAAAGAATGAAAATTACATTTTCCGGGTAAACTAAGAAGATGTTAATTTTGCAGCCTCAATGCCCTTGGTTTACCTGCCTAACAGTCATAACACGGAAGTATTACCCGAAAGCCATACACCCGAATCCTAGTAAGAACTAACCGAATACCGGAAACACTACCTCATTAAACAATAACAAGAACTTTAAATCACCAGAGCTGGTTTGTGAAAAGAATTTTAATTTAAAAAAGTAAGATTTTATCAAGTATCGACGCTAGAGTGGGACTTTGGCTTCCTTAACACGCACGCAGAATTTAAATCCGAACAAAAATTAGCTGACGTAATAATCATTAGTCTCTTTTCGTAAAATATTCAAGTTTTTATATAATTACATCCAATATTGCTAGATAGTGTGTAATTATTATTCCTAACTAATTTTGGTTTTGATGTCGTCGAGCTTTACTTGTTGTGGTTATGAAATTAGTACATCAAGTATAGTTGGCTGTTGTTGTTAATAAATTAATGTTTCGGCCATTCAGGTTGTTATTTTGATTTGGGTATTTAGTTTTCGGAGAACTTCTTTGAATACTTCGGCTATTCGGGTAGTGTATACCCCATCTAAGAGTCACGATTGCAAGATGCTACAAATGGGTTTAAGTGTGAATAGGCCTGGATGTTTCAAGTCCATAAATCTGTGGGCATAAGAGCTTCTCTTGTACGAGCCGGTGGAAGTAGATTTTCTTGTGAAAGGAAAAGTAGTGGAAGCATAACCAGGAAGCCCTGTTGCAAAATAGTAAAAACCAAATAAAAACTAAAATAAATAAATCCAATGAGCAAACACTACTACGTAAGTATAATTCTCAATACAATAAATTTCGAAACACTAATTTCAAAATGACTTCAGACGTACCTTAACTTCCTCTAGAAGTTTTTTGGCATCCACAGGGTCAGTGACGGCTAAAGTATGTTCATTCTGAAAATCTCGTAGCTGTGCAAAACTCAAGCACTTGTCTGATGGAATACAGTGGAAGACCTAAGGAAGGACAACATTTATCATAATCATACACCGGTTTCCTGAGAATGAATTAGTGACAGTATTGATTTATTATGTTGAATATCAAAACGAACACAAGTACTTTATAAGGCAAACGGTCAAATTTATACGAAGGCAAAGGCAGCCTGAGAACTAGCAACAACTGAGAACGAGTAGCGAAAGGACATCAAAGGAGAAAGAGAAAAATAAACGCATATGGGATAAAAAATAAATACAAGAGCTGAGGCTGAGATATGCAGTAAACTCAAAGAAATGAACCTTAATGCCCTGGAGCCTACGGGCCTATCTAGAAAGCTCATGGGATTTATTTCTAAAATTTGTACGATTCTAGGAATTTGTCAGAACTCAAATATAAGCCACAACTACATACCTCACTAGTGTAGGTAACTAAAGGCAATATATATTTAAAACATAATTAAATATATGTACCTATATACAATAATAGTATAAAGTCACTTACATTGTCAAAGATTTCAGTATTTTTCTCCCCAGTATGTCGCCATACATTTCTGTAGAAATCCTCTGAAATTGGATCACGAATATCCACTTCACTGTACTTGGTCAAACCCAAATGCTCTCGAAACAATTCCATGCGGAGAGAAGATGCAAACTTCCCCGCTTTGTAGTCTTTACCATCCATCACCGACTGAATATACTCTTCATCCTTAAAAAATTGCCAAAATATTTAATGTAAACAGAAATAAAGCTCATAGAAATACCTACATAAAACATTCACACGAAGTCTGTCACTTTCTGGAAATACCTTTTAAAAAACTAGTGAGAGAACCACGCATTACTTTGGAAGTGTATAACCGAACACAGGTACTTTTTCAATTAACTTATCATATAACAGTCGCTTTTGAAGCTATTTTTGTTTGTATAAAATAGGAAGGGACTTATGGAAATTAAGTTATTAAAATAAAAAAAAACCTAAACCAACCTGATAGACCACACCAACCTCTGAGTCCCTCTTCCCCAGCATACTTCGATCGTTAATATTCGCTGAGCCACAAATAACTAGATTATCATCCACAATCATAAGTTTTGAGTGAACGTAGATAAGCTCAGTAATCTAAATGAAAACAAATTTAAGTTTTATTACCTAAGGAGATTTTACCAACTTTCAAATTACCTACTAAAAGACTGATACATAGGTTAGCGTGTTCATCGGTAACAGAAACTGTTCGCATTATTACATTTAATTTCATTCTAGATATTTCACTCACCACTTCCCCATGAAGTTCTGAATGCGTTCTCAACCCGTGGAATGTGACATACTGTGATGGATCCTCAATGCCCTCCTTTTGTAAACGAACCATGAGAGCATCCGGTCCTCTAAAGTAAATATTTGTAAAAATTTTAGTACGACATAAAACGAAATAAAATAATAAAATTATGAACTAGTGACTAGTGCGTACACAACACAATATAATATTACAATAAAACACAAAAATAATGCAGACGGGCTGACTGATGTAGTATCTTATTACAGTAACGATAGCCATACTTATATAATGTTGTAAATTGTAAGTACCTGCAAATTGACGAGTAATTCCAATGTGTAATAGCATGAATGGCAATGCCACGGCTCGTCCCAACTTCTCCCTCAAAACCCGGCAGCAATGGCATAATCACGAACAGTCGAAAGGTCGTCTTTTCACTAGGGAACAAAAACCAAAGCACTGCGTAAGTACAAGGAAACGTGTAAACATTATTGTCCGATCTCGTGCAATGATCTCACAAAAAAAAATTTATTCAAAAAGATGGAATATGACTGACTTCAATTTTCAATTAAAAGCGTAATAAATATAGGAAAATGGTAGCATACTTGAAAATAAGACAAACCACTGCACTGCTGTATGTTTTTATTTATTTTATATTATTTGAAAGGGCTATGTTACTGGTAATTACCGGTGGGCTCTGAGTATTCTTTGAAGAAGCGCTTCACCAATTCGATTCTGAACCTGAGCATTGGGGTTTGACAACGTAATAAAAAACTGATTTTCTATATAAATGTAATGCTTAGAATTTTCAATGGAGTCCATGTAGGCTTGCATTAAACTGTCATCTAACATCCGAATTCCAGCACTCCATTGATGCACGCTCCGCACAACCTGTAGGGAAAACAATGATAGCATGTAGATTCAATAACTAAATCGGTTGTTCTGCTGCTGAATTCACATCCACAATCATGAGATAATGCAAATACATAAATGAAGAGTTTTACATTTTACTAAAGCTACTTCGACTAAATAAGTTGTTTCTGAAAATTAAAAATGCGCGTAATCTACATCAATAAGGGTAGGCTATCGATAAAAAAGTGACTCAAAATTAATTTCCATCGGGAAATTGTAGGTCGAGTACAGGAATTCACTACACAGGTACTATCTGTACGGGAAAATACAATAACATTAATTGCAAATTCATTGCGCCTACCTGACAAGTAACTTTACTAGTTTTTGAACTTTCAGAGAGAATGGGTGGAACGGAGTCATTTCGAAAGTCATAGGTTTTGGGCAGCAAGTATGGATAAGCTGGATTCACGCGGACTTTCTCATCTTTCACGGCATTCCAACGCTGAATGAAATGTCGAGCCACATCACGGGCACCATGGCCCTGAACCATACAAGCAATATCATGCCACGGCATCCGAGGAGTTGTATTACGGTCAACTAAATCTGAAGTACAAACATAAAAACACGGATTTTTTGTATTACAAAATGTAAGCAAGTTTCACCAGTTTGCTACTGAAAGTTGAATGGAAACCAAAATTAGGAACCTGTGAAAGGAGATTCTAAATCCACAAAATCCTTGACGATGAAATTTGTATAATCCTTTCCAATCCAAAGTTTTGATGAACCTTGAAGCCCAATGAGAGCCGAATCACTCTTTGATTTGGAGACAAGTGCGTGCGGTGGTTTATTTGATTGTTTTGTAGTTTCTTTCCTCTTTAACCTAGTTTTTTTTACAGCAAACAACAATCAAAGAAAGTGAAAATACGATACCCATAAAGCTATTCAGATTTTTAAATATTAATAATGTGCATATTTTACTTTACACAATGACTCACTTAGGTTCAGGGTCCACGATGGGATCCCCCGAATGTCCAGACTCGTGATGCTTTTTATTTCCTTCATTGTCACTATCCTCGTCGCTGGAATTAATACCCCGGAGATGACGATCAATCCATTCTTTTCCATCATCCTTTACTTGACGGGATACTTTAGTCATTTTTCGTATAAAATTTCGACGGCCAGTGGGAGGTGTGTCTCCTTTAAGAGGGATACTTCCATTAATAAGCCCTCCATCTTCATTGCTGCCGTCCAATATTCCATTTCCGACGCCTGTCTCAGTCATTTCCAAGTTTTCCATTTTCCCCGTGTATCCATCCATAGTTACATTTCCATTTCCGTTCTCAATTACATTCGGCATAGTATCTAGGTTTGCAAACGTCACTTTTGTTTCTGAGTTTCTAGTCATTCGAACAGTCAAACGAAGTAGAGAAAATTAAATTACAATAATTTACAACACCTCGATTTCCCTTGCGACTTTAGTCTTTGTTAAGGTTAACAATAATTGTTAAGCAATTAATGGCTGAGTCTGTGAAATCGCACAAACCATTGTTAATGAAGATGATTAATACGATTTCACAGGCTTAACCACAACTTAGCAATTGTTACCGTTAAAAGCTGTTAAAGTTGCAAATGAAACCAAGGTCTGGTTCATACTTTCGGTTTAATAAAAATTACAATAAATTCATAATTTAAACAATTACATTTCGTCAACCCCTTCAATCAAATCCCCCTCACTTGCCGATTTGACCAAATTAGTTTGTGAGGCTCCAGCCACGTGTGCCATTGTTCCAATGCTAACAGCATTGGTGGCTTTGGCCAGCTGAAGTACGGACGAAGATATCCCACCTCCCGCAGGCTTACTCGACGTAATTTTCTTCATGTGCATAAGGCCATAATTTAATTGATTTTTGGACACACTTCCTAAATCTGTGAGTCGATGTACTTGGTCATCCCATCGTCCATAGCAAAGATCAATTCCACCCACAAAGGCATACATCTGATCCACAATTACGAGCTTCTCGTGATGAGCCCAGAGAAGAACTCCAGCTGAAACGTGGTCCGGATGCCTTAATACCTTTTTTTAATGAATTAACCAATGGTAATGTACTTATCTGTAACACAGCTTATACTTGTAACTGTATGATCAAAATTAAATGAATTTTCAACAAAATTCATTTATTATTTGTTCGCCACTAATATTTTTAAGTTATGTAATTTACCTTGATATTTTCGGAGCCCACGAGTCTCTGCTTACTGTAAAAGCTATTGATTCCCAAAGCCAAGTTAACTTCTTTGTACAACAGGATAAAAATTTTAACTCCTTCTTTCTACAATAAATAGAAAGTACAGCAATAATTATCGTTTGTCTCATTGTTTCTGTTGGGAAAATTCCTTTGGATCCTTTAGAAGTTTGCACGTGCTTACAGCTTTCCTATGAAGGATCGTATCTAGCCTCCAGCGCTCTCCTTCTACAACGGGTCTTTTCATATAAATTTCTGGACTAAGCCACCAATCTGCTATAAATATTTCTTCATGAGCAGCTTCTAAAACATCAGCAACAGCTGACATGTAATTAGCACCATCCACAAACCATCTGGCTTCCACCTCAGATCGCTGTGGAGCAAAGGCCTTAAAACGATTTTGCCCCAAGAAACCTTTTGCAACTATAATACAAAATGAGATTAAAATGAACCGTTTATCATCATAAACATAAACAGATAGGTAGGTACACACACACTTAAATAATTTAATAGCGGATTATTAAATGATATAAACAACATTATAGTACTGAGCCTACCTTCAGTAGTCAATATACTCCGAATGTAGTCCAGCCACTCTTTGCTTTTCCTGTAAGTCCAGCATCTGACGACGAGTTGTCTGAAATTATAGGATGTAGAGAAAATAAACAAACTAACTTTAAAAATGTGTAAATCAATAGTTTTATTTATACAACGTAGGGGAATTGGAGAAATACTGCCGCCTGTAGAAACTGAATTGCATACATGAAATTAATACTCAGTCTTACCTAGACAAATTGGATATAATCATTCCATGAGGTTCGCCCGTATCATACAGTCCAGAGGAAACTTCAAATTCAGAGTCCAGTAGCATGACACAATGAACACACCCATCCTTAGGCCTTACATATGCAATAAATGTATCCTTTGCTACTAGCCAACGGCGCTGCCATTGACCACAAGTGTCCCCACAGCATCTCAGTAATCTATGCACAAAATACAACGAGAAATATTGTTTAGGAATACAAAAATAGACCACGATTAAAAACAAGTTCAAAATAAAAAATTAAATCAGTTTTTGAAGGGCCTACCGAATATTAGTAGAAAATACCTTAAAAAGGGCACCCCGACACAGGTACAAAGTCCACCGGTACATCTTCGAGCATGGGTTGCTCCCGTTCGTTTGGAAATTAAACCTTCTTTGCCTTTTGGACCCAAACCATGAACAAAGGAAAGGTGGCTTACTTCTAAAAATTCTAACTGCAATCAAGCAAAAATATAATTTAATAACAATTAAAAAACACACTGTTTGTACACTTTATAACATCATCAATCTCGACTACGCAGGCAGGTTACAGAATTTGTTGAAGCTCACTGTTTCGTGATGATTTCGAAAAGCTCTAATTTTAACAACATTCTGTAAATAGTTTTCCAACATTAATTTCCGGTCGTCTAAATTCTCTGCAGCTACCAAAGCTTCAGGTCTCTTTGGAAATCTAAAATAGAAAATCAATCATACAAATATCTGTTAAATGCAATTCATGTACAAAAATCCATGCAATTTTTTAATTAATGCATAGGTATGTACATAAGTCATTGTAAGAAATTGAAATACATGTACATTGATATGTACGCACCTTGGAAGCCCTTGTGTTTTTCCAGACGGATCGCGAATCATACTCGATTTAAAGCTGGATCTTCGCTCTCGGTGAGTTCTTGTAGGAAATGGGATTCGCAACGTGGCACTACAAAGCAAAAGTAATGAACAAATTCCTTTCAGCAAACACTCTTACTCAAACTTGAATGTCTGATTGAGGCCAAAAAATGGATTACGGAAGTACCGGTATAGTTGCAGCTGCTGATTTAAATGTTGGAAATGTTTATATCGTCTTTTAACTGTCCACGTGAATTCTCCATGTTGAACCTCAATAACGTATAAATTAGGAGCCAAAAGATGCGTAGACACCGTTCGATCCACGCTCACAATTTTGACGGATACGGGTCGACCAGGAATGAAACATTTTCGAGTGGAATTCTTGAAGGGCTGAGGAGGTGCGTGAACTGAGCGATAGGGTACCACTAGTCCTTCTGTTTGTTTAATTATATTAACCACACAAAAATATCTGATTAGTACCCAACAATAACATAGTATGAATTAACTAGATTACATTACTGTTACTACCCTCTGAAGTACAATAAACTGAGCAATAGAATTGGAATATATTTTTCTTAGATAAAATTAATTGATTGTTATAGTTATAATTATCATGTTAATGTTTCGTACTATGCCGTTAGAAAGAATTTAAGGAGATTAGAATATTGGATTTATTAGACAAAAATATACTGATTACATGCGTGCACTGTGGTTAAAAGAATAGACAAACCCGAAGACATTCCAAAAACAGAGGTTGTACAGTAAAAAATTCATCTAATTTATAATAAAAAGTCTGTCTTCTTACTGAAATGCAAGAAGACAGCAACGTACAATTTGTTCGGTACAAACGCGACATGGCCCTTGAACGTGTACAATAAAATAAAATAATTACGACGAATCAATCGACGAAAAACTGTTTAACACAGAGTGACATTATGTATATGTAGCCGTACAAAAAATACAATCCTGGGAACGTGTATCCATGTTAATGGACGTAAAATACAGTGTTTGCTTATCTTAGTAGCAAAATGTACCAAAAATATTTGAAAACAGTAATGTTTGGGACAGCACTTCACTTCAAACTCAATATTTATTTTGTAACATCTGCTAAATCTGCCTCTACAAACATAAAAATGACGTACGTACTGCAACCCATTATTATTTCAAACACAAACGAGTGACCGATTTTCAAAATATTGAATATATTACTATGTATTTCTATCTACAAAGCATTTTAAATCTGTAAACATCTAAATGTAGACAATAAAGCAGTTAAGTACATACAAGCACCCCAACACCAACACACCAACGACCAACATCACCAAGAAGTATGTATCCCCCCAACCAAAGTCAAAGTCAAAGCGATGATTGATAATGCTGCCAGCCATGCGAAGTATTTAGTTAGAGTGGCCATGAGTTGACTACTTCGTAAACATCCAAAAATCCGAAAAAAAGAAACAAATCTGTTACACACATAAATTAGGTAAGCAATGTATCTTTAACAAGGAAATGAAGTAAACATAGTATTGATTAACGGTTAATAAAAATGTAGATATAGATTATATGATTATAACTGTTAAACTGCATTACAGATAAAATAGTGTGAGTACTAATCAGGCACAAAATCGCAAGAACAGTATAATTTAACAAGATTAGAAATTATTGTTTAAAATACGATTGTATGCAACAAAAAAACGTATTATTATTTATATATTATTTTATTATAAGTATGTACTTATGGTATGACTTTTAATTCAGCTTCGTTCTAACCTTTCACCACTCTCCGCCACCGATTGTCGGGATCTGTTCATTTCATTTCATCATCAACACAATCGACATCGGCCAATCGCAAATTGAAGAGAAGAGCCACAAAAAAGAATTTTCAGAACAAAACAATAAATAATATAATAATTTCAAAAATATCCACAAACCTGAATTTGATTACCTAGATCAACAACCCAGTACCATATTTAAACACTCAATTCCAATATTCACATCCAAAATCTAAATAATCTAATAACAATCCAAATTACTATTTTCTGCTCTAATTTCCGAAGACATTCTAGCTTTGTAGCAAGTTAGCAAATAATAAGCAAGTACCTATTTTTAATTGCATTGAATCGCTGCTGCGCCTGCGGTGCTCAATAATTTAAAATAAGTTACATATATTCCATTATATTCTACGATTCTATCAAAGCCAAGACTTGCCAAGAAACCCATTATGCAATGGCACGTAGGGAAGTAGGTAATAACAATACACTATTAACACCGCGAAATATTTTGTAATCATAATAAATTAATCAGAACAGGAACTAAACTAGCTATAATAGTATACCGTAACAACTGTACAACAATACATGGGTAATTTACACGCACATACGATACAATAATAATATATCTAGGTATGTACATAGGTGCAAATAATGATGTAAAGTACAGGTAGCAGGTTTATTTACCGGTAAATTGCATAATACACATACTGTAGATAGGTAGGTAGGTACATGTAATATCTAATTTTAAAATGCTTCCAGCAGATATATGTACCTACTACATACTATACGAGTAGGTCATCAAATCAACTTTACTTCTGTATAGAGAAAGACGCGCTTTATTAACAAAACAAGAAGTCACAGTCATCAACTGTCTTTCAACGCGGATAAAATTCTAATATTTCGATTACCTATGTATAAAATATACAATAAATAGGAACATACGACCAGCAAAGAGAAAAATGACAACAAACACACGCAAGTACCTATTAAAATACAGTATTAATATTTAGGGGTCAATTATACAACCGGTCCCGGTTTCTATAAACAATACAAAACACAAAACATAAAAATAGGAAATAAATTACAGTAATGAACAACATCAACCGAATATGTATCTACCTGTATAGTTAAATACGCGTACTACTAGTAGTGCTTAATACAAATCTGTTTATCGTGCGCTGGGCCATCATAAAGAATAATTAATTAATTTACTAATCCGCCCGGTGCCCATGAAAGAATATTAAACGCGGAAAATATAGACTCAAACTTTTTTCAAAAAATTCTTAGCTCCTATTTGACTGTCCATAGCACTTTACTGAGAGATAGGCAGTACGCACGACGCACGCAATGAAGGGGAAGTAGTCTTTGCTCACTTTTATAGTACAAGTAGGTATATTTTTGTAAAGTTAATTAAATTAAAATGTAGACAGTAACGTAAGGGATAGTTCCAAAGCTATGGTTGACCCAATAATAAATTTTAATTAGCTAAAAGCTAAAACATTCTTCCAGCTAATAAATCATCCAATTTTACGTCCATCGTTTCTCGTTTCCGTTTCATAGGTTCATGTCAAGAGGATATTAAAATTATTATAGGTTAAGTAAGTACTAACACGTACATGTACCGACCTGCATGTGTGTATTTAGGTATTTGTAGTTGTATCAGAACCGCCTCTATGCAATAATTCGTTGAACTCCAATAAAAATAAAAGCGATGCTAATTTAAAGATGAATTTAAGCCAAACACACGTTTTTCATATAAAAACTAACCTGAATCTACATAATAATAATATACCTAGGAGTCATGAGTGTCTCTAATCCCTAGACGCAGCCTCGCCTCTTTTTTTTATAGTAAGTTACTTTCTGAATCCAATCGGTCTCTTCTGATCCATCGAATTGCAACTTTTGACTTTGTAAAAACATATTAAATGTCTATCATAAAAACTGCGCGGTCTAGAAGTAAATAATAATTTCTAATCTGTCTGAATTATTTTCATTTTCCTTAATTTGCTAACCTAATTCATTATATTTGTCGCACATAAACCCTTATAGATTCGATTCACCTATTAAATCATAAATGTAAATATTTCTCATGTTAAATTCTTTGATCCACCTCTACGCTGACCTCGGATGAGATAATCAAACAAGAAATACAAGCTCCGATGATGTAATTCTATTTATATTCTAATTATGCAGCTCTATGCGAGAACACAGGAATATAACTTTTGCAGCAATGTTGTACTGTGAACATGAAATCAATTTGCAGTTCGAAATTTGCATACAGATTACAAATGATGCAATGTGTAGTAATTACTCACTCATCGGAAGATTACCACCGTCCTGCCCATCTTCGTCAGGTAACTCAAGGTCTTCGAAGTCCGAATCAACTGCTTCGGCAGCATTTACTAACTCATCCGCCATTATTACACTGTAGTAAAATAGAGATGAAACAAGCAGTTAACTCATTTATGTACCTACATTCAATTGTTACAAATAAGGTTTAGGTAGTTTCATTTATACTTGACTAGATACTTGCAATAATTGTACACCTACCTAATTTGATATTATAGTTCCGATACTGACAATAAATACAATGAGTATTTTTTCACTTTGTGATGACAAATCAGGTACTTGACTTCAACGTAAGTAATTTGCGTTTTCCGTTCACTTAATCACTACAACTTCTAGTTGATTAATCTTGTACTGACTTTAAGAACTGTAGCAAAATCGAGAAATTCCCAAAGGGAACTACATATCACTTGAGAAACTCAAAATTTAATATGCCTGCAAGTTACTAAACTGAATTTCTCTTTCGATTCACAAACCACAACAAATAATAACCACACAAAAATCAAAGTAATTCCAATTCTGAGCAGCATAAAACAAATCATTTAAGTACACCGATAATACACATCGATATTCGAGGTAACTCGACAATTCCTCCAGCGAGTTTTACTTTCCTCCTTCCCGTTGATTTTGCAATAATTAGAATACCACAACGAGCAACTTTTAAAAACTGAAGTTACTTGATGTATTAAATAAATAATATTATTATTTTTGATTATGGTAATAAATTTCACTAGTGCGAGCAGCCGGGCGTATGGTAATTATACATCACTGATAAAGTAGTTAGTTATTTAGGTAAATATAATGGGTAGTAGTTATTGGCAGTTGTCGTTGCGTTTGCGGTTGGACAGTAAGCGAGCTCAGCTCAAAATATAATTTGAAGATAATATTAAATATTATTCAGTAGTACAACTAGTAAAAAAGTAATTTAAATCTTAGGTGAACGTATATTTAATGACTATGAACCATTCCTTCATGTATTTCACATTTCATTAACTTGACTAACTGGTGGGAGTATCAGAATCACAATCACTTCAAAGCCCAATTGTAACTCTATTAGCTGTTTTAAAGTGTGTCTGTGTGAACTAGGTAATTTTGAGTGAGTTGGGACTCAAGTCGATGTAGATAATACAGCACACTTTAGGAACGATACATCACAGAGAACAGACAGAGGCGGAGGATGTGTTACGCACACTGCACACTTTACGGCTGACGATACGATAAAATCAACGATGTATTTGGCAACCACGAAGATAGAAAATTAGGTACCTAGATAATAACAATATTATTATTTTAGTAGTAGAGTTGTAGATTTTATAGTTTCCTTTTCGTGGTCTGCCACCGACAATGCGACGATTGATTGTAGAGTTGAGTTGAGAGTGAGAGTAGGTGGTTTGTTGTTATAATTCCCAGTAAATTGTAATTTCATAAGCTCCGATCTTTGACCTATAAATGTACACACACAAAAATCAGAACTAGAAATTGCTTCACGTTAAACGAAAACATTTTTTAGCGTTTTAATAATACTAAATGTCAATAATAATTTAATAACCTTAAGATTTACTGTAAATCGCAATATTAATAACATAGGTATTATTTGAATAAATTTTATTTTTTATGTCTGTGTAATGTAAATTATGAAATGTAATCGTAATCAAATCAAAAGTCAAAAATCTATTTATCCTTGAGTTATTTATACTTTTAATATTTAAATTATTGTTCAACTCGTACCTGTACTGCATACTGCATCAGAGATGCTCAGCTGTATATTCAATACGATGATGACTAACAGACTAACACGCTTATTTACCATTCACTACCAAACCCAATTTAGCACTTCTTCCATCACACACTTTGCAATAACAACTAAAATATTCAAAGACCTTGCTTTGAGAAATGCCTAACATGTGTACTTGGAATGTACAGTCCAGTCCAAAGAGATACAACATACAACACACAACAAACTTTATAAGTAAACCAAATTAGTAATGACAAAAACAACATACCGAAGAAGGCAAAGATAAAGATGATGTGATCTTCTATCAACGACTGTACTTCCTTTAAAAAACTCTACTGATGACTGGACTCAGCTACACAGATTTCCTAAAAGAAACCACAAAGTAAAACGTAAGATGAAATCGAAATGAACTCATAACAAATATTAACTATACTTACATGTTACATTACTACACAATTGCATGCTAATATAATGCTGACAACCACTAACAACAGTTACCTCTACAACTTCCAATTCCATCATACGCTACACCGCAGAGAACACATCTCTTATATGATCATTATTATTTTCTTAGGAAATTCCTTCCCTTTACTAGTCTTGGCATTGACAAATTGGCATTGGTGAGTGAATAAATTGGCATTTATACCAACAGAGTAAAGCGACAAAAAACTTTTTAGTAGACAAAGTAGTTTAAAAAAAACACTACCACTATTTACTGCATGTCGACATCAATCAACTGGTTATATGTATAGCAGCCAACAGCTGATTCATATTACCGGGATACACGATACGAAAATTACCAAACAACTATACTGACTGTCAACTGTCACTGTCGATGACACACTAAAGCAAAGACGCAAGACATCTTTAACAGCACATAATGATAAATTTAACCTAATATAAAGATCATTCATTAGTCACTGCTAGCAATGTTCAATGCTGATTGTTGTTAATAATAATTGGTACTCGTCTGGCGATTTATCATTTGGAACAACTTCATAATTTTTATCCAGTGTCATATTTTTATTTGTTGTTTTTTATTGTAGACTAGCACTCATCAACAATCACTAACGAATTACAATAATTGATAGTAAAAAAAACTGTTAAAAAAAAACAAATCACGAAATCATCCATATTCATACCATCATAACTTGATATTTGTCAGTAGTAGGAAATGGAAAAACCTAAACTTTCTTACACCAGCGCAGCGCTGACCTCGCAGTAACTGCGCTCTTTGTAAAGGACATTCGCTGACAGTAGCACAAATGAAGTCACCATGAAAGCGCTACATGGAGCGCATTTACTGCAAATGAAGCGCTCTTCAGCTAGCAAAATAGGGCTTCCAAATCCAATCTTTAACTACCTACCTAAATCAATCCAGTTAGCTACCATTCAGTCAAAACAAAATGTAATTTTATGCTCATCTCATTATTAACTTGGTTTTACAAAAAGAAAAGTGTGCTCGAGTTTCAAACAGCGACACCAATTCAAAACTGGCTAAATACGTGCAAACTAAATTAAACAGTTTAATTTAAAACTAGTTTTGTAAAAGATCAAAATCACATGCGAAATATCTCGCTAGTAAGCTGTTCCAACGTCCACGGTTTAAGTGATTACACAATCAATATGGTTTTTTAAAAAACGTAACTTGTAATTGACTGTGTACAATTCTGTCTGATGTGCACCGGTACTTACATGACAGTTTATATTGGCCTGCGCTGTATGCAGCGCACTACTATACTGGGGTAAGTTAAGAAACGGAATAATCAGCGTAGGTACATACTTACATACCGCGTACCTTATTTACTTTACAATGAGCGCAAGTACAGCAAATTGAGCGTACGAAAACGTAGCGCACGGTACGCTACATTTAGCGTGGTGTAATTAATTTATATGCCATGACCATGATTAATAAGCCAGCAACTAATTATGCCGTAGGCATACAATATGTAAAACTCCGAATAACTCCCCACGGGGAATTATTAAATCAGACACCCGTCAAACTGGGGGATTAATCAAGACTGGGGAACAATACGGAGTTTTACGGTGAATGGGATACGTAAAGAATGTTACCAAAAAGCCCACAGACGAAAGGTACCTGGACTGCAAATGAAGTTAATTATTAGAGATATACAGGAGGTTCCATTTACATACCTAAGTAATAAATAATATACGATTTTGATTTCCTGAATGAGTCAAAATGCATACTAATTATTTGGTAACCTTTAATAGTCTGTCAGTCTGTCCCAAATGGTTGTAGCCCCGCTGTTACCCTTCAGAAGCCTCAGAAGTTTGCTACATTTATAGGATCAAAATCCAGTTCCCAGTGCAGTGTGGCAGTGCCTACCGCCCTAGAGTTTTAAAATTTTGAAGTTTTAGAGAAAAAATTACACCGGAGAATCTTCGCTCCTAAATTAACTATTGATCAATTTATGAATCATTGTGTACATGGCCACTGGCCACTACCAGCTACCGGTGATGGACCGGAAAATGTGGTTGGTAGTGTTACAACTCCGTATCTTCAACCGGCTTCAATTTAATTTGAAAAACTGCCAATTTTTCTTACAAAAAGGTAAAAACATCGAGCAAATAATCACGGATCTGAACATTCTTTCAGAAAATATATATTAAACCGATATACAAACTAAATTACGCTTATATTTGGGGTCAATTCAAGATCAAATACTTGATCATTAGCACTGCAAGTGCAATTGTACCAACCAATACGTATATTACACAAAAAATAATAACGAACTATTAATTAGTGTTCTGCAATTAATGCATGAGCGCTTCAAACTGGTTCTCATAAATATTCAAAAGAAATTGATTCAAAGAATTCATTAAATTGTGACTTGTGACCCACCCTCTTTGCATATTGTTGGTACACAGGCAGGTACGCGTGAACATTTTGTCCTACTTCATACCTGAAGTCTGGGAACATTTTTTCCGGGAACATTTTTTCATTGTTCAGTTTTTTGGGAACATTTTCTCCAACAATCGCCTACATACAATCTGAATTTCTAAATGTAATTACAATGCAATGTTGAATGTACAAGGCTGTCCAATTAGCCTAATGCCACATATTTATTAACACAAAATTGTTAAATTAATAACAATATAATTAATTGATAATATGATAATAAATTCCTTACGAAGACAGAACAAAAAGCTCCCAGACAGTAGATAATCAATTGACACTTGACACAACCAACTAGAACGATCAACGATGAACAACACACAGTTACTTCAGTTCATTTCAGTTTCAGTTTCAGTCACATTCCACCGAAACTTCGATTTTGACGAAACTGCTGGAAGCTGTCTGAATCTTGAAATAATTTGAATCTCAAATCTCAATTATTATTATTTTATTTTCAAATATACTGACTACTGACGAACAAATAACAATTTACCATAAAATAACTGCTCAAGGAAGGTGTATCTGGAAATTCTAGAAATGATACATCCATGTCCACCAGACCACACCAGAATCACTAAACTGACTAACTGACTACTACAATGAATGACTTGACTGACGATGACGAAATGAACAGAACAGAGGACGAGGTCAATTGAGCCCAAGTGTTCTTCTGGGACTAAACTCTCTCTCACAAAAACAAACCCAACCAACTACACACTACACACACCACATGATTGGGCTCTACTTTTTCAACCATCACAAACTCACAACCATCTTACACCCATCACTATGATGCGATGGCTGATGGTTATTTTGCTATTTTTATACCATCGCATCGTCTAGCCATCAATCATATTATTATTATTCTTATAGTTTTTTTCTTCAATTTTTCAATTTTTTCATATTAGAACTATTCGATAACTTGGCGCCTGGAAGATTATATATTTAACGTTCAATTTACGCCTTTGAACGTAATAAAGTCAATTACCATCCACTTTCCAACCATCACTGACTGGGTGATGGTTCAAATAATAAAGCAGCATAATCAACCATCAATGACCGCTTATATTCTGTTCTCTGATCTTATGTATTTGATTGAATCGATTGATACGAATAAAAAATTGACTAACCAACAATCATTATGAGCTAAGGACACCGGGAATAAGCTTTATGAGTGCTTAAAAATATGCTTTTTGCGTAACTAAAAAATGCTCATATAAATGCTTGATGACAAAATTGTAAATGCTTGTTATGCTTTTTGATTCCAATGAAAAACGAAAATTTTGAAATAATATTAGAACAGTTTACACATATTATGCTGCAATAAAGCTTTAATTTTGGTTCTAGTTAACTGAATTCCAATAGACAATAGAAATAATTGCTGTGAATGTAAATTATTGGCTACCAGAAATCAGTGTTTCTTGAATTTTTTCCATTAATAGGGATCATGATCATGGATCATTAAACGTTTACAATGCTGAATTATGCCCTTTAAAATTTCAAAACGCTCAATAATGCTTTATAGAATCTCAAAAGGTGTTTTAGGCCTTTTGAAATTTTATTTTTGTCGAATGTTGATTTTACATACTGCCAAAATATAAAAAACCTGGACACTAAAGATCTAATGAAATATCGAAATATGATGTTAAATGGTTTTCAGGCGTTCCGGTGTCCGACATTCATTACTGTTGGGATGATCGAAATCAGAAAAGAACCATCAACCATCATTTTAATGGTTGTGATGGTTGAAACAGTTTTACTACAAACGACTCACGACTCCACAAAATTATATAACGTATACCGTATAGCCGTCTCCTACAGTATGTATGCAAGCGGAATCCCCTCATTTCAATCGTGCCGTGCTGTGGCACTCAGCACAGAACACGGCGAACAGATGTGCAAAAATAGTGGAAGTAAATACTGTTAAATTTTTTTAAGTATATTAAACAAATTAAATGATGTACAACATGAATTGCACTTTTATTTAATACTGTACCCACCACAAATCGTGGTGGTATACCGACGCTCTCCTTAATCGTTCGTGCATGTAGTATTCGTAAAATATATTATAGGCCTCTCTGAGGCTCTCTCTCTGCCTCTACCTCTGCGATATGGTTTATCAAACTCAATTCAATTGTATGCGCCCCTTTATTGAGGAGTACATTCCTACTTTACCTGTTGCATATTGCATTTTTTAATGCAAGAAGCGATTTAAGCGATTTGTGTAAGTAAAATTGGCACTTATTTCTAATCTCTATGAAGTAGTATTAAAATTAAAATAAGTAAGTAAGGGAAACAAATTATACAGCACAGCTACAGGCACACTCTAATAATGGAACCTATCTGGAACGCATCATAAAAAAAGTGATTCCATTTATAACAGTTAAATATCCATCATTATTCCGAATCCGAATAAATTGCTGTATAGTGGATTTAAATAATGACTATGCTGTTTACATCCATAATCCATTATTATTCTGCTTATTGAAGTGAAATTATTAAATTATGCTGCCTAAGCTTTATTAATATGATTCTTTGGGTTAGGGTTACCAGTATAATATTATTACATTATTTATTTATTTTGATTTTTAAATAGACTAATATGCTTTTTATGTCGTTTTATCTTGAAACGTATGGTATACTGTTTAGAAATTGTGTTTTTTAATTAATACTGAAGCATGTTTACAATAATTCCTAGTTGAGGCAAAACACTGCACTGAGCACTGTCCGGTCCTGGAAACTTGTATCTGATTATATTATAATTATATAATAATATAACAGTAATTAATTATTATTATTATTATACAGCAATAGATAGTCACAACCTGAGCTAACAGTCGAAGCTAGAAACTGTATTTTTTGGCGTTTAGTCTACATTTTTAAAGACCAAATGTCAACCTTAACAAATTACAGGGTGTAGACTAGACTGAACTGATACTGATGATTAGGCAAGCATGGACTTGACAAATTAGAATTTTTTATCGCATCTCCAGTCTATGCACACTGTAATCTTCATGCGACCGAATTCCAAAATAAAATTGAAAGGCAGACAACCCTTTCGTCTAATAGACATTAGCCATGCAACCGGAAGTATCGGCTTAGAAATGTTGTTGAACGACTGTACATAATATGGTCTTATAAATAGGTGCTTTCGGCGAAACATACTCAGATGAGGCCTTTAACTGTTCAAAAACTAATTAAGGATGAAATATTACACGTAAGCAACAACAATGCATAGTAGTATGAACCCTTTCATTTAGATCAGAAACAAGAATTCATGAAAAAATAATTGGTTGTAGGTAAGTACTTTCAGCTACCCAGCCAGGGCTGTCAGCAAATAAAGCAACTTATGTATATCTTTATTTATTATTAGAAAATGTCAACATATTTTGCATCTCCTTCTGCTCACATGTTCACTAGCATACAGAGACCCATGCCAAGGAAAGCAAAGTGCTGTGCCATGTTACGGTATGCCACAGTTCAGTATTCAGTAAAAGCTATCAAGAAATCAGACTTTTCATCTTCCCTCATGTTCTGTACTTACTGACTCTGAATTTCCGCTTTTCTGCACACAAAGGGGCACCTGTACTCACTTCATACTAGAATGTCTACATGTTTGTAGTTACAACGAAAAGTCCGGGCTTAAACTTGCATTTTATATTGGTCTGGACACTTTTTGATTCTGTTTTGATGGTTTTACGCCTTGAATTGCTTTATAATTAGGAGCATTATGTAGTTAGGGCCCACATTAAATGAGTTCACAAGCGCTTTGGGGGATGAACAGACTGACAGCTGCGTACGCTAATTGCAGTATATATCTTGTAAACTCGGGAAAAACTGGAGTTGAAAATGTAAAATAAATGTGCAGGTATATTTCAGTATGCTTTAGTTCTAGTAGTTGGGAGTCTTGGAAGCCGAATTATGTACCGAATACCCAAGCCGAAGCTAAATTCTATTTTTTGAACTAGAGAATAATTATAATCGCATTCGCTGGTTGTGGCTCTAGTCCTGTAGTGTGCAGTGCAATAGGACATTACGGCAATGGGATAAGAAGCATCTTACACATATTATGATAAAGGAAAGACTGTTCGTACCTATATTAATAAGATATAAAGACACTTCGTCGGAAGTGAGAAGATCGCATGAAAAAGTACGAGACCTGACGAGGGATTTAGTTCAAGAATAATGTTGAACGAAAACGAAGAATGAGGAACTGAACTGAACAGAACAGTTTACATTTTACCGAGCCAAAGTGTAGAAAAAAATGCATCTCTTTCTCATTGCATTGCACACACACTTTTTTACAGAAGCACAAAAACTTGAAAGCCTAAAACCGCAAAAATACACAATGACAAAGTTGAAGGTAGTGAAGAGATTCTTTCATCGCAATTTTTGAGATCTTCTTTCACAAAATTCACAATGAATAGCATTACCATTTCAATTTTAACGTCAGGTCAGAGGATATGACAGGAAGCGGTATAAACGAGGTGGCTATATTCGCCAAATACTTACATTCTTAAGTACTTGGACAATAGCAATGTATAACTATGAGCTAGGTGCTGATATTAATTTATTACAATAAGGTTGCAGTATGCAAGTTAAGTAAGAACATACAATATTCATGGACAGAAAATGGACTCAACAATTTATTGCTTTCTTATAGCAGGAAATTGGAATGTTTTTTCTTCAGTTTAATAAAAAATGGAAAGATTCTCTACTAGTAGAGTTAAAAGAAGTTTTTTTTGTTCATGCACCAAACCACTGAACTATAGTAAGTAAGTTCTATACAATAAAATAAAATAAAATAATTTTGATTTTTTTAATTTTATAGGTTATTGGAGAATAATAATATTATTATCAGAATAATATTAATTATTAGGTAATAATATTAAATATTAATTTATTAATAAAAGACAATAATAATAATTATTAGCAAACAAACGTAGCAAAAATTTTGTTACAAAAGTAATACAAACATAAACATTGATAAAGTTAATAATACTAATTTATTAATTTGAAGAGCAATGCAATGATTATTAAAGCTAGTCGTCAAAAAGTTTACTATTATTACTATTATTAATAATTATTATTCGGCAATACACTTTATTCATAGGACATAAGAATCTATTGAAATAACAGTAAACCAGTATTATCAGTAATCTGTAGTACTGCCGATCTGCCGACCATAATGTACTTAAGGACAGTATAAGGAATTAGGTAGGATATACTGGATATATTAGGAAATAACAAAGACGCATAATAATATTGTTTTAAAGTTTTGTGATATTTATATATATATTTTATAATAGTAAATAGTAGTGGCAGCCTGGTAATGAATAAACTTGGAAAATACGTTCGATTTTCTACGAGCTTTGGAAGGTTAGCAATTTCTCTCTTTTTTTTTTTTTTACTTAAAAATAAAAACAAAAGTAGTTGAGTACTTATGTAATACGAATAGAATAATAAAAATAAATTAGTATCGCTGTCTTTTTGTGCCCTTAATTAAGATCCTGCCATTTACTATCAACAGAGTGTCAGCCAAAATTACACGTAGTAGTAGTTCTAAACTTGGTATTAAAGGAGTCCGATCCTCCGGCCGTTTTTTATGCTCAGGATTTATTACAAGTTGTTGCTGGCGAGGAAATGAGCGGATGTTCCTTTGCAATAAGGCCCCTCCAAGTAAGTTGTACGACCCACTCTTTACGAGGGGATTTAAGCGAGCTTCAAAATTAGAAAATGAAGTTAATCCAACTGCCCCCCCGCCCCCACCACGCTTGGGACGAATCGACTTCTTCCATCATTTTGTCAAGCCGGCTTCATTCGCAACCTTTGTAAGTTTTGCCTCAAATGCCTAAAATATATTATTTATGTATTTAAAATAGAACCAAACTAATATTTTAATATTTTACACAGATGGGACTTTCCAGTGTGACGGCCTGTACTATTTGGCAGTATGAAAATTACCGGTCCGAGTTGATTCAGAAGCATGAGTCTGTCTCAGGGCTCCAGAAGCTTCCCCCCCATGCCTTCCGCAGGCTGGTACACATTTTGAATATTTTAAAAATCCTTGTCGTTTTCTATGACTCTTTTGTATATACTTGTTGTTCCGAATCCAACACTTTTGAAAGGCATCCAAAGTTTTTTACCCTATTCGAAACTGGGGAATCCTTCGGAAAGAATGCTTTACAAAAGTGTTTAATTCTATAAATTAACTTTTTCAAAAAGGTCAAAACTAGTAAATAACACTT
>JAQFZC010000968.1:0-36664 GCA_034695205.1 Dicyrtoma fusca | reverse complement strand
CCACTTGTTCAGAAGCTATAGCCTTCGGAACATTTACCTTGATGAACCCTGTCACACATAGGCACTCTGAGCCTAATTAAATAATTTTGGAAGAATTAAGTTGTATTATATAAGTGATTATGTGCTATTCTATTGGAGTCACGGATAGTTGCCACTGCCACTATGACGTCTTTTAGCAGGCTGGACGGTAGTTAGCCCCTAAAAAGTAATTCAATAAAATTTATGAACGACCCCAAGCGTAAAAGCCCAACGTAATGATTTGCGAAGCACACGAGAAAATTTAAAAGTCCCTCGTCTGCCATCTCATGGGGGCAACCCAAAAGAAATAAAGGACTGGAATTTCTCATTTCTAGAAGGACCCAATGCAAATGCAATCGGCTATAGCTTTACTCTATACTTGGGTTATAGCATAGGTATAGGCTGTACAGAGAAAAGCCGGTCATGGGTTGGGTATAGGCAACTGTATTGTACGGCGCCTTGCAAATATGATGTTGTAGAAATGGCATCTTTGAAATGAATAATTGTAAATACCCAGGTTTTCTCCTTGTTCAAACAGTGAAAAATTCTTGTATAATTAAGTAATACTTACACTTTTGAAAAATCATACTTTTCCTAGGTCCACGTCTATTCAAAATGCTTATATTCCAACTTGCTTTCTTTTAACTGATTCGGAACGGGGAAACCATGGAAATAGTACTCTACTAACTCTAGGTACTTACACGAGTGTTTTATTATTACCTAGTCTACATTCTCTACATATTAACTTTTTCAAAGTTGTCAAAAACAGTATTATTACCATTTTTCCAAAAGGATCAAAAATAGATGTAACTATTTTAAAAATAGTCAACAATTGAAATTACCGTTTATAAAAGGATGTAAAACTAGAAATTCCCACTTTCAAATGATGCCAAACTAGAAATGACGTTTCTCCAAAGGGTCAAAACTAGAAATTATCACTTTCAAAAGGATGCAAAACTAGAAACTACGTTTCTCCAAAGGGGCAAAAGTAGAAATTATCACTTTCAAAAAGATGTAAAAACTAGAAATTCCGGTTTCTAAAAACTTGTAATTTAAAACTAGAAATTACGGTTTTTAAAAAGATGTAAAACAAGAAATTGTCATTTTCAAAAGGATGCAAACCTAGAAATTATCACTTTCAAAAGGATGCAAAACTAGAAATCATCACTTTCAAAAGGATGCAAAACTAGAAATTATCACTTTCAAAAGGATGCAAAACTAGAAACTACGTTTCTCCAGGGACAAAACTAGAAATTATCACTTTCAAAAGGATGCAAAACTAGAAACTACGTTTCTCCAAAGGGGGCAAAAGTAGAAATTATCACTTTCAAAAAGATGTAAAAACTAGAAATTACGGTTTTTAAAAAGATGTAAAACAAGAAATTGTCATTTTCAAAAGGATGCAAACCTAGAAATTATCACTTTCAAAAGGATGCAAAACTAGAAATCATCACTTTCAAAAGGATGCAAAACTAGAAATTATCACTTTCAAAAGGATGCAAAACTAGAAATTGTCATTTTCAAAAGGATGCAAAACTAGAAATTATCACTTTCAAAAGGATGCAAAACTAGAAATTATCACTTTCAAAAGGATGCAAAACTAGAAATCATCACTTTCAAAAGGATGCAAACTAGAAATTATCAATTATCACTTTCAAAAGGATGCAAAACTAGAAACTACGTTTCTCCAGGGACAAAACTAGAAATTATCACTTTCAAAAAGATGTGAAACTAGAAATTGTCGTTTTCAAACAGATCAAAACTAGAATTTATCTTTTTCAAAAAGACGCAAAGCTAGAAATTACCATTTTTAAAAAGATATAAAACCAGATACACTAAAATTTGGGCTGTGTTACAACATCCATGTTCTATGCAGAAATTGCATAACGTCATATTTGCAAGGTTCCCAAAAGCTGGTACTGGTAGACTGGTACCGCTACGGCTCTGTGTGTGTGTGTGTGTACGTTCTATGATTCCTGTAGACAAGTACGGAGTCGGCGTACTTGTCTGAGCGAAGCAGCAAAATTTTTACTGCTGGAGTAACTCACTATCCCATCGCACACTCGTACATACTCAGATACAGTAGAGAAAAAAAATTCAGAAATGGATGCTCCCAGCAATAGTGAAAAAACTTGAAATTTTAAATTAAAAAGGCTTCTTTCCTTAAATTAAAGACTTGTTTCATGGAAATTAGGATCGTGTTTATCTCCCGAACATCCCGACGCACTTTCCAACAAGGATTTTAAGTGGAAAACAGGGGTTTTGTAGCCTTCAGATCCCTTTGACGATTTGTCCCCTTTCAGTTGGTTTTAGTGTTTGGACTTTTTGGATCTTGCTCCGTTTCTGTGTGTGTGTATGTGTGTGTGTGTGTGTTGTTTTGTCGTTCGTCAAACTATGAACTAGCATTCAGCCAAAGCCTCGGTTTCTATTTGGATTTTGGAAATTTGGATGCGTGTGTGTCAAGAAATTGAAAAAAAGTTGACACAGGGGTCCATTCTCAATTTTTATTTATCCCTGTGATCTTGGAGGATTTTTGGGGAAGTACAATGTGAAGTGTGAAGTGGGTGGAAGATCAAGTGTCAAGTGACGGTCAACGGTTCTTACAAACTTCCAGTTTTGGAAGAGCTTGTTCATTGTTTGTGGGGTGGGGTGTGAGTGGGTCGGGTCCGTTTAAACTTTGACTTAAAGTTTCTAAAAATTTGGTAATTAATTCATACTTTCAACTTGTCCATTTATTTTTTGTGTGGATAGAACCAAGGAAATAATCTCTGATCTAATTCTGAATTCTGTCTGTAATTTTACGTCTAGTCCAAGTCCAAGTCCGATCACCATCATCAGTCAACGGACGGACCACGGTCTGTCTGGTCATTATCTGTGCCAAGATTGATGATCAAGATTGACGATAGTTGTGTATACTTTTGACTGTTCCAATTTCCTTTCCAATTTCTAAACTGGTTGCTGGTGATTAAGACACTGTCATCTGTCAACACGTTCAACTTTCCATGTTCAGCGTTGAAAGTTTTTCATGGATATTTACGAATGACGAATTAAGATGAAGAATATTTACTACTGTGTGTGTCAGTTTTCATGATTCGTGAGAGTGAATTACCTGTAGTGTGTAGCGTCACAACTTTATTTATCATTCCGGCTATCCGCTGGAAGTCAGAGTCAGAGGGGTTCCCGGTCCCGAACGTGTCCAACGTCAGACGTGGGGTTGATTAACACGCAGTGCCAGTAGTTCAGTCAGTCAGACCTAGCTAAGGGTTGACCGTTGTAGCTTTATAACAGAAAGTTTTGACTTGGGTCATTACAGTCTGTATAAATTAATTACAAATTGAAGCAAAGCCTACCGCAAAAATGTCAGAAATGGATGCAGTTAATTTATTTAATTCGGAGGTGAGTTCTTACAACATTGCAAGCATGAAGCAATCTTCAAGTTTTTTGCACATTCAACATTTCGATAAAATTCAACATGTTTTCTTGGTCGTTGTTCGTACGTGCGTGTATCTGAAGCTTTAACAAAAGTGTTCTTTATTTCTTTTTGTAGCTCTCTTCACTCTACGAAGTGAAACCTCCGATCTCGAAAGGGAAGATGACTTCAATCACTCGTGCTGCACTTAAGGCTGTTAAACTCTACAAACATGTAGTTCAAAGCGTAGAGAAATTTATTCAAAAAGTATGGTCAAAATTCAAAGGGTTTCGTTACAGACTAGTGATAGTAGTTTCACGTAGTTTATAGTTAAAAGACTATTAAACACATAATGAGTTGATTTGTAATATTTCTCATGTTTGTATTATCGTTTTGTAGTGCAAGCCGGAGTACAAGATCCCAGGTTTATACGTTATTGATTCCATTATAAGACAGTCTCGTCATCAGTTCGGTCCAGAGAAGGACGTGTTCGCTATTCGATTCGCTAGAAATTTAACACAAACTTTTGTACATCTGTACAAGTGTCCGGATGATGAAAAGGTTTGATAATAATAATTATTATTATTGACTCTTCACAGCCTTTATCGAATAATAATTATTGTTTTTAGAAATGAAAGATTTCCCGTCGTTTAATTCTCATCCATTTTTCATTTTTGATTTGCAGGCGAAAATTATCCGTGTACTAAATTTATGGCAAAAGAATAAAATCTTTATGCCGGATGTAATAGCACCTTTGTTTGACTTAGCGAATCCCAATCATGCCATTTGGGAAACAATAGGTCAGCAACAACAGGCCGATGCCATTCAGCAAAATAATAATATTAGCAGTAGTAAAAACTCTAATACTGGAGATTTCGGTCAAGTAAGCTGTGATTATAGTCTTTTTTATACCATGTTTGTAGTTTGTGCATCTTTACTTTGATGAAACTATTTACTATTTTTCAGAAATCAGTAATTGATGAGTAAGAGCTAATTGGTTTGATGTGCATTCCTTTAGGTTCATTTCAAGAAAGAACTCTTAGACTACGACTACGACGATGAAAACGAGCCAATCTCCCAAGCCAACGATAATAAAGATTCGTCCAAGTTTCAGCAGTTGCAGCAACAACATCAACAGCAACAAATGCAACTTTCCTCATCACAGTCCTTAGCAGATAAAATCCCCCAAAATGTCATGACAGGTTTTGATGCTCTCGGCTCTATCCTAACAAATCCAGAAGTTTTGCGACAACTCCAAACTCTTCAGGAGCAAATGGCAGCAGCTGCTGCAGCTCAACAATCCCAGCAGCAACAACAACAGCTTAATCAATATGCTACTCCTGAACAGGAGCGACAAAGAAAATTAGCGGAATTGAATAAACAGGAAGCTGCTTTTGAACAACGACTAGCACAGACTGTTGCTGTAAGCTTATAGTACTTTTTTTGAACCATGTCCCGTTGGAAAAAGATTTCGTGTTTGTAACATGGTTTGGTACGTATGTATTTGGTTCACATATATATGATGTAAATATTTAATTACTTTTCTGCTTTTGTTTTCAGCGACTTCCGTTTGCTGTTGATTATGATGTTGATCCCGGAGTAAAACCACCGACCTCCTCCGCTGACCAACTTCAGCAGCAGCAGCTTGAAGATGCAAAATTAGAGCAGCAACAACAGCAGCAACAGCTACAACTTCAACATCAGCAACAGAGCATGGCACAGTTACTTCCGCCTGCGTTTTTTCAGCAGTTAGAAAATAATGTTCAGAATTTAACCTCTGTCCCTCCGCCACCCATGCATAATATATTTGAACAGCAAGCTAAGTTTGGTCCTCCATTTGGTCAGCCACCACCACAAATGCCTCTACCACCGCAACTACCACCACACCAACAACATCTTCAACAACAGCAGCAGGATTTAATTAGTCAAGGAATTTTCAGTCAGTTCAATAATTTCAATCAACAGCAACAACAACAACAGCTATCTCAGCAGCAGCCAATCTTCGATGACAAGTCTATTGATCGTGACCAACCGCGATCAAGACGAAGAAGGTGAACTTCTTTAGTTCTGTATTTCTCAAGTTTTATACCTTCGTATTTACATAATTGGAGTTTTGATTTTTTAATTCAAAAGTATTTAGCAATCCTTGTTTCAAACACTTTCCTTCTTTTTATTCGGCTATTTTCTATTAATTGTAGATTAGTTGATTCTTCACATCAACAATTAATAGTTAAGCGCTTAATTTCTTGTTTTACTATAGGTAATTAAATTACGTTTTCTATTTAGAGTTGAAATTAATGCACTCCATTAATTAGTATAGAAATACTGCTATTGTACTCACTTTGCTTTAATAACTGCTCGTAGTGGTTTGTTTTGCTAATCATTGTAACTTGGTTCTTTTCTTCTTTTACCTTTTGCAGCCCTGAACAAACAATGCTTCCGTTTTATCCAAATCAAAATACTGAAATATTTGAGTATCAAAATCCAAATAATCCGAATGATTTTTCCATGACCAGGTCAAGATCGCCTTTAACAGGTGCAATTGATCGACGTAATAAATCTAGGTCTAGATCCCGAAGTCCAACTAGGTCAAGACGCAGGTCCAGATCAGGATCAAGGGGTCGAGGAGGAGGAGGTGGAGCAAGTACTAGGAAAAAGTATGGGTAAGGGTCTTTTTGTACTGCCATTTAATAACTCTCCTACTTATTGTACTGATTGATTTGAATTTTACACAGCCTGGTATAAAATTGCAAAATTTATTTGTGCTTTGCAGCCGTTCAAGATCCCGTGAAAGACGGGAGGAGAAGGAACGTGAGAAAGAGCGAGCGCGTAAAGGACTTCCGACTTTGAAGAAAGATTTCCTTTCTGTATGTTCGACAACACTGTGGGTAGGCCACTTGTCAAAGCTAGTGAGCCAAGAAGAAATTTCGGATACTTTTGGAGCATACGGAGATATTGTAAGCATAGATGTGATTCCCCCCAGAGGGTGTGCTTTCGTTGTCATGAATCGAAGACAAGACGCGGTTCGTGCTTTAGATCGCCTCCGAAATGTGAAACTACAAGGAAAAACTATTACTGTAAGTTTTAGGGTGCATATCTAATCATTTATAAATAATAGTTTACTGATTTACTGTATAACTCAGTCAAACATCTTAAAGTCTGTAAGTCTATAGGAGACACGTAAAATAATTCAAATACTTATTCTTGTGTAGCTTGCTTGGGCTCCTGGAAAAGGAGTGAAAGGTCGCGAGTGGAAGGATTACTGGGAAGTTGAAGCTGGTGTATCTTACATCCCATGGACAAAACTTAAGGCAGACACAAATATTGAAGAGTTTGAAGATGGCGGATGCATTGATGAGGATAGTTTGCCCAGTTTTCTCAAAAGTGAGAAAATATACGCACAAAATCTAAGTACATTGTGTATTGTATATTTATACGATATAGTATTCCTGAAACTAATTTAATCCTTAATGCTTGTGTAGACCGTCCAAAACCGAGTCCTCCGGTGGATCATTCACTGTCGTTAGATACGAAGGATTTGAGCACTCTAGGAGATGTGCCACAAGGTGTTCCTCCACCTTCGCAAGCAGGATCTACTCCAGTATCGGTGCCAGCGCCCGTGTCAGCTCCATTGCTTCCCACACCATCAAGTGTTCATCTTCTCATGGATAATTCTTCTTCAGGTCAACAGCAGCAAGGCCAACAACCCCCAACAGGCGATACGGACGCGAGGGCGGAGTTAAATGCTGTAGCTGCAGCCGCGGCTGCTGCCGCTGCTCATGCTGCCAGTCAGTCTTCTGGACAAATTCCGAATCCTGGTGGGGTTCCTGGTCCCGTTCCAATGCCAGTGCCGGGGCCACAACCTGGTATGGTTCAACCTTTCATGGGAATGCCACGTACGTTTTTTCAATCAGTTTCAAACAATTTTTAGTTTTTTATATTGAGTAATGGTACTTATGTATCATTGATAGTATATTAGTCTGAAGCCTCACGCATTACAATTTTATTTTGATACAGCTCAAGTTGGTCTAATGGGAATGGGTCCACATATGGGAATGATGGTACCACCTCCCATGGGTGGCATGGGTGGCCATCCACCAGGCGGACCTGGACCTGGAATGCAGCACTTTGGGCCTCCGCCATCATTACTCAGTGTTATGGGTCAGGGACCTCCAGGTTTAATTGGTCCTGGTGGGCCATTAGGACCAGTTCCCCATGGTCCCAATAGTTCCGGAGCCGGACTCCTTGGAGATATGCCAGTTGCTCATCCTGCTCTGCAACAATTAAATAATAATATTGTTGATATGAACATGCCCAGTGGTTTCCGGCCAAATGACCCCGAGATTAACAAAAGACTACGAAGCAATGAAGATGAGAGTATTCAAAGGAATAGCAATAACCCTGATCAGCAAGTTCAGAAAAGGTAAGCAATAAGAGCGAAGATTCTCAAGTACATGTTAGCACTTATTCAAAACATTTTTTAATCTCTGGCTACTTTTCGGTTAAATCATTGGATTAACACTTTCTGTGCTCTTGTTTTTAGGAAAAAATCCCGTTTCGATGACATCAGTTCTTCTAATAATGACGAGAAGCAGTTAGACCCTGCAAATCGCAATAAGGATGATCGTGTTCCCTTACATGAGCGACTTAAAAACATTGCAGACTATGGAATGGAACAAAATAGACAGAGTTTACTCGGAAATCCCAGAGGGCCTCCCGGCGTAATGGGGAATCCATTACTATTTAACGAGCGCGGTGGCCCAGGTGGTCCTGGTGTAGGACGAGGAGGACTCCCTGGACCAGGAGGACCTGCTTTTATTCGTCCTCTCTTCGGTTCCACACCCTCCCCTTCATCTTCCAATCCAAATATAACTCCATCAGGGTCCGGTCCCCAGGGTCCTGGCGGCCCCAACTGGTTTGAAAACAACGACCCATCCACGAATCCATTCTTGAATCCAACCAATCCAAATCCATTCATCGGTAATCCATTTATGCAGCAGTCATCGAATCCCTTTGACGTCAACTCAAGCTTTGAGTCAATGAATACTTTCAATGGAGGACCAGGAGGCCGCGGAGGACCACCTGGACGAGGCGGATGGATTGGGAATCGTGGTGGGGATCGCGGCGGTGATCGTGACCAACAGTCCCCTCAGAAATGGGGTGGTCGTGGTGGCGGTCCTCCTGGAGGAAGTGCATGGGGTGGAAGAGGGGGTGAAAATCGTGGTCGGGATGATAATAGATTTCAAGAAAATTGGAGAGACAATGGACCACCATCACGTGGAGGGGGCGGCGGAGGAGGAGGTGGTGGGGGTGGGGGATACAGAGATTCGAGAGATGTACGGGGGGACCGAGGAGAGCGGGATAATAATGGTCGTGGGGAAAGAGGAGGAAGTGATTTGAGAGACAGGGGTGGTGAGCGGGATCGTCCAGAGCGTAGTAACGACAGAGGGGGTGACCGAGAACGAGGGGATCGTGACCGGGATTATCGTGACCGAGGAGGGAATAACCGTGGGAGTGGTGACTGGGGTAGTTCGGGATCCGGAGATCGAGGAAGGGGCGGAGGAGATAGTCGTAGAGGCGGACGAAGCGGATTTGACTCAGAGCGGGATTCATCTGGAAATTCTCGACCGAGTAGGCATCGTAGTGGTAGTGACAGTGCTTACAACAATAGTGACACAAACCATCGTAGCCATCATCGCTCCAACTCCAGCAATCGTCAAGATGAGTGGGTCGAAGAGAAAGACAGCAACAAAGTGAACTCCAATAATAGTAGCACCCTCAACGACAGTGCCGAAAATGATTCTAGTATCAAAGATAACAACAGTAGTGGAAGTGGCAAAGAGAATCAACAGTGGAATCCCAATGTGAGTAATGAAGAAAACTGGGATGTGGACAGTTCTGAGCCTACTACTGCTAGTCAGCAGAATCGTTCCGAAAATGATAATGATAACGCTGGGGATGGAAGCGTTGTGAAGAATGAGGGTACCGGTTTTATTCACGATAAAGATTTAAGAGATTCACATGATTCCGATTCGAATTTGCTGCCGCCAGGAGTGTCATCGCACAATGAGAACGAGAATGACAATGGCATCGACGGTGGCAACACGGGAAGTCGACTGAGTAAAATGGAAGTTTCCGATCAAGAAAACAATATCAATAATGAATCCTCCTCATCCTCACGTAATCGTCAAAATTCAAATACAGACGTGGAAGGAACTCACGAAACTTTCAATCCTCCTCCTTATGACAATGATGATGAAGATTTACGATCCGATTCTAGATTAAAAACTGAACATAGCGATGAAAAGAAATTTAGTTCTAGGAATAATTTCGACGATTACGATAATGAGAATGATGATGACCGAGGGGAGTATGAACATGGAGGAAACGACGAGGAGATGGAACAAGACGACACGTGTAATACTAATAATAATCCTTGGGAAACCAATTCTAAGAATCAAGACCATTCAGATTCCAACCAAATAAGTAATTCATCCAATGTAAAGTGGAACAGTGAAGAGAGTGAAGAGCCGTCGAATGAAATGAAGCATGAGATTGAAAATCCTAATTCTAATAATTATTCTTCTAATCAAGATTGTGGTGGTAACGGTGATGAGGAGGACGAGGATGGTGGTCGTAGTGCTAGTGGTAATAATTGGACAAGTGAGCATGAGAATGATAATGAATCTTCTACACACACTAATAATAATTTAGACAGTGAGTATTTTTCATCGGAACCTAAAAATAATTATTGGGATGAGCAGCGGGAGCATCGTCATCAACAAGATCAAGAACATTTTGAGAGTGAGAGTGAGCCTATAGAAAGGTTTGGGAAAGACCACCCTGACCGTGAGACGACCCCTCTTGACAATGCTTGTTCAACCAAAATTGAACCTACTGAAAATGTACAATTAATAGAACAGAATCAAAATCAACATGATCATGAAAATCAGGATGATCACGAGGAATATCCTCCCGATACGAATATAAGTGAAAATCAAAATGATTTAATTCAAGAAGAAGCTCTGTAGCATTACACTCACTCTTATGAAATAACGTTTAATTATTACAATTAAAACTATATAATTAATTATACTATACCAAAACTATAATAAATATTACAGAATATATACATACAATTTACAATTTTAGGTTCAAAAAAATTAAACCATGGACTTTTGACGTTTTGTCTTTATCTTTATATACAAAACAGTTAACTGAACATAGTGTAGCTAGAGACTATATAAATATATATAAATTAATAATCGTAAATTATTCATAATGAATTTTCTATTGTAATTGTAACTTTTATGTAGTGTTATACTCCTAGTGTTGTACTGTTACCCGATGCTGTGTAAATATGTGAATAATATATACAATGATAAACTTACACTTTTGTCGTATCTCCAGTATAGGTAATAATTTAATACAAATGATCAATTATGTAGATTAGTCTGCCCTCTCTGCCTAACTAATTACTAACGATTAACGATTATAGCTTATTGTGTTGACCCCTTATTGAAACATTAGTAAAAACAAAAATGCTAGATAGAATACAAAATATAAAGTGTAAGTACTAAGTACACACACTTCGTTTTAAAAAAATAATGATGAAATCGTTATCTTTGTGTGTCGGATTATCGTTATTGAATATTTACTACGAACTAAAACTAACTCACTAGCAAGTTATAGGTAATTAATTATGCATAGCTCTACTTATCTATATATTCCTAGCGTACAGTACGGAACGATGAACGAATAAAAAAAAACTTAGTAGCGTTAATTATGTAGGTACTTGTATATTAAATATTTTAAACCCCTAAGTGTGTATGCTTGGATTTAATTAGTTGTTGGTTTTTCATATGTAAAATTATTATGATTATAATATAATATATAATTGTCTTGCGTGTGATTAACTAATAACTCAAATTTTTAACCGTATATATACATAAATAAAATGCGTCGCGTGAACGAGTGAAGGAACGACGAGGATGAGGGAGGATTTAAGTGTGACAAAATGTTAACGAGTTGTACGTAATTTTATTGTAGTAGAAAACACAAAATATCGATAGTTGATACTGTCTCTTGTCTCTACATATGTAATTAATTGTTAATTATGTTTGGTGTGATTCCGATTCCTAGATTAACGATAAGTATTTCAACATTTCTTTTTTTTAAACAAAAACCAAAAGCTTGATTTGAATTTCAGATTTTTTTTTACTTACAATGTTTAACTGGAATGTAAAATGTAATGAATCGACATTCAAATGGACTTGAATGTTATATATATATATTACTGTATTGATTTGTTGGATTTCTTCATTGTTAATCTGTGAATGATGATATGTAGTTTGATAGTAGTTTTTGGTAATGATTATTATAGTAGTTAATTAGGTGCGTATTTTTGTGGAAAGTCAGACGAAAACGCCGTCATTGTTGTTATGTTTTTGATGACGATTTTTGTGGTGTTGTTTTTGTTATCCACGGAAGAAGAAGAAAAAAAAGTGAAATAATTAATGATGATTTGTAACTTGATATTTTCAGTTTTATTTTCAATTTACACATTTTTTTTGAGGAGCTTAGTATTCTCGAAAAATTGGAAAGTTGAAATGTTGGAATTGAAATTGAAGGGAATCACTCTCGTAATTATCACATTATTATTTATAATTGAAATTTGTAAATTATTAATTGTGAAGGACACAGCAGGATGCTATGCTAAAAGGTATGCTATGTACATCCTCATATTATTGTAGTAGTTTTGAAATGTTGCTCGTGAGAATTAAGGAAAAATACTATTATAGTTTTGAGGGATACTAAATGATAATATCACAACATCATTTACTTTCCTAAAAAAAACTAAAAATGTGTACTAATTATACAAAAACCTAAGTAGAATTAAATATATTAGAATCTAACTAAATTAATTAAGTAAGTTTTAAATTATACTATTAGGTATACTGATAGTGATGTTATTAGATAGTTTGAATTACTATTATTATTATTATTATTACAATGATGATGGAGAAAATTAATTAAATTATATAGTGTTTAGTTAGTATATATGAAGTTGTCTGTACTATATTAGTATATAACTCAATGTTAGTTTATAAGTATTATAGTATATAATAATAATAATAATTTAATTTGACATAAATATAATATTATAATAAATATTTGATATCATTACAATATTATTACTAAAATCAAGAAAACTATGGAATAAAATATTCATTTATTATTCACAACTTGTGTCCTGTCCTGTCTGTCTTCCATGTGGCCGATCTGTCAATACGTCGGCAGTTACTGCGGACAAAATGACATTGCTAGAGCTAGAGCTAGAGCTCAAGGTTAAGGTTAATTCAAAGAAACATTTTTCTAATTAAGATTAACATAGTTACATTTTATGTGATGGAATGCTCAGAAAACAAGTTCGGCCTTTAAAGCTACCGTACCACTTTGACTGTGGGTGTTCAAATTGTAATAATTTATATTGTGTCGTTCTGATCTTCTAGTTGCGCTTAGCTGCCCTATCATCCTCCTGCCTGGACTGAACTGGTGTTCTTGCTCTTGGAGTTGGAATCCTGATAGATGACAAGACAGAGTTATGATCACAATTTTATAGACAAATGACAGCTTTCCTCAAACAGCTTCTTTTGCCACTTCGTATTCCGTTTGTAGTGAACGATGGAGCCGACTGCTACTGTAAAGTAAAGTTCAAGATGTACAAAGGCTACATACATTTCTCCAAAAGTGTACAACTTCTTTACGTCTTCGTCTCTATCTTCATTTACATTTGTATTTAGTATACTGGTATAAACCTGTTTTCTAAAAGCGGGCTATCCTTGCTTAACCTTTTCGAAACGGTAATATACTCAGTTTTGAATGTTTTTTGAAAAGTGGGAACTTCTACTTTTGAACATTTTAAAACAGTAATTCTAGTTTTGTTGACCTTTTTAAAGTGTTATTTACTAGTTTTGACCGTTTTTAAAAAGTGTTATTTACCGGTTTTGACTCTTTTGAAAAAGTGTTGTTTGCTAGTTTTGACTGTTTTGAAAAAGTGTTGTTTGCTAGTTTTGACCGTTTTGAAAAAGTGTTGTTTACTAGTTTTGACCGTTTTGAAAAAGTGTTGCTTTCTAGTTTTGAGCGTTTTGAAAAAGTGTTGTTTACTAATTTTGACCGTTTTGAAAGTTCGTTTATGGAATTAAAGACCTTTGTATAAAGCATTCTTTCCATGGTTTCCCTGATCCGAATAGGTAGGTTAAAAGTGCATACGGTGCCATCAGGATTCTGGTTCATATTAATATTAACTGTACTGTGTACTGTTGTGTTGTAGTTGAGCATCGTTCGATTTATTTATAGGTATTTAGTAGTGGCCCACCACACCAGACCACCACCATCACCAGGTCAAAGCCAAGGTCTCAAGGTAACCACCATTGGTGTCTCTGTCTCCAGTAGCGCACATTTGCCTCACAAGAAACAAGAATGAACGAAAGGATTCACACTGGCCCTGATTTTTATGGCATGGCTGTCATGATTAGGATTAGACATACAAGAGTTGACCCTTTGTATGGACATCAAAATGGGAAGCACCAGTAATAAAAATGGCTAGCAGAGCAGTAATAAAACACTACTGTATGGCATTGGCATCCAGTTTACGATTTACGATCAGTACTATACCATCAGATAGATGACTTATACTGACTGATAGTCATGATTTTGAGATGAAATAAGATTCCGATTCCAATTTCCTGACACATGCTATACACCCATTTAGATACAAGTACATATAGTGGGGACACATGCAATCTCAATTCTGAAATAGGACTCATGGAAGACTCATGGATTCATGCAAAATGGGATATATTCAATAGATAGTGGCTATAGAAATTGGTATATAGTCTGTCTGTCTTCTATTAATGGCCATCAAAACCAGTGCAGTCTTTTTCTTTGATCGAATACAGCAAAAAATAATCCATTTGTAAGGCAAGGCCGGTTCGTCGCCTTTAGTGTTAGTCCTATTAAAGCGAGGGATTGATTTATTTGATTGATTTAATTGTTTATTAGATTATTAACGATTTAAAAATAAAGGAATTCTAAATCATTGTAACGTATTTTGCCGAAGAGTAATCAATACTTTTTTTTGGGTTGTTTACACTTTTTTATGCGTATGCGTCGAAAGTAGTAGGTCTAGGTATGTATGCGTACCTGGTCTTTCCATCAGCCGTCAGAATACCTTATAGTAAGTAATGTGATGGGAAATTAATAATTACTTCCCGAAATTGCTTCTATTACCTATAAGTATACAATTCCAGAACTTCTGGCTTCTTGGAAATGGTTTAATATTAATTATATGAGAGTCGGAAATTGGGAATTAGAATTTGCAATTATTATTGACCTAAGTACCCTATTAATAATATAATAATAGGTAATGTATACAAACATAATATGCACGTTGGTAAGTTGTAATAATAATTATCTGATTTTGTATGTACATACTTGTGCATAATTTAGCTTGTGTGGATTGTGGATTGAGTGCTGCATACAAGTACATACCTCACATTACGTAACAACTGCAAAACACAAAAGTAGAAATTATATAATATATCTTTCGAAACCGAAGACCGAAACGAAGGACTGTAACTCTGCCGTAACCGTAACCGTAATCCGTATCCGTGTAATGTAATGCCCATGTCAAACTCCCCGACTATACGCAAGTGCGTCAAGCCAGGCAAAAAAAAAAGACCATTGTTTTTATCGAACCCCAAAATGTAAACCAGAACAGACCTATGCACCAAAAGCTTAGCCAAAAACTGAACAAGTACGTCCACGTCCCAGTAGTGCCAGTACGAGATCTTTAAACGAAAAGTCCAGGGCCACACCACACACTATACTACACACTACCGCACAGCAAATCTAGCATAAACGCAAGCTGTAAACTGTTATATCTATTATCTATCTAGTATCTAGCTAGTAGCTACCTACTTTAGAAACTAGAAGCTAGAAACTAGAAGACTAGAAATCTAGAGAAGGAGAATTGCTCACTTCATGGCATGGTAGCGGACATAAAAGGTAGATGCTCAAAGACTCAAGCACTCAAGGCTACCAGCAAGGCAACTGCATACATACAAAAACACACGTCTGTAAAATCGATAATTTCGAACAACTTATATTTATAAACCATCTACAATTCATTATAAGTTATAAGAATGAAAAATAAACTATAAAAAACCATTTCCTACTAGCAATAGCAACTATTATAGCTCGTATAATAAATATATTAGCAAACTTATTAGCAATACTTCAAATTCATGATTCTGTATCTTCTCGCCCTGCCTCTCTCACCACCCAGTTTGCAAATCTGACACATCTGTATGACGGAGACCGACGATGAGTGGTAATGGTTCTGAAGTTCTGACTAGTGACTGCACTGAATACACATTTTAACCTTCTCGAAACAGCAATATATCTAGTTTTTGCAACTTCTTGGAAATGTTAATTTCTAGTTTTACAACTGTTTGAAAGTTAATTTTATGCTTTAAGGATTTTTCAGTGTTAATTTCTAGTTTTACACCTTTTTGGAAATGTTAATTTCCAGTTTTACAACTGTTTGAAAGTTCCTTTTAAGTTTTACGGTTTTTTCAAATTGTTAATTTCAAGTTATACAGCTTTTTGAAAGATAATTTTAAGTTTTAAAGCTTTTTGAAAGTTAATTTTAAGTTTTACAGCTTTTTGAAAGTGTTAATTTCAAGTTTACAGCCTTTTGAAAGTTTTAATTTCAAGTTTACATCTTTTTGAAGGATAATTTCAAGTTTCACAGCGTTTTCAGTGCTAATTTCAAGTTTTGCAGTTTTTTCAAATGTTAATTTCAAGTTTCACAGCTTTTTCAGTGTTAATTTCAAGTTTTACACCTCTTTGAGAGTGTTAATTTCAGTTTTACACCTCTTTGAGAGTGTTAATTCCTTGTTTTGATCTTTTAGTAAACGTTGAAAATGTGTTTTTTGCTTATTTTGAAAATGTTTATTTGTAGTAAAAACACTAAGCAACTTCATGGTTTTCCCGTTCCGAATAGGTTAATTTGTATTGTGTGGATTTATGGAATACGGATGCTGATGGAATAGGATGTAGAAGGAAATTACAACTAAATTACATAATAATGATGGCAGGTAATACTTTCCATTGCATTGGCACTGTTGGCATTGCATTGCTGACGACTGCAGCACTTTTTGCACACTATATTTGTATACTTACGTACATAATTTAATAATTGGCAAAGTAGGTTGTATTTATAGGCCTTTGCCCTCTCTCTCGCCTCACGAATTGCGAATTCTCATTCTCAATTCTCGTGTCGTTTCGGTCTCACTGGCAGTGTGACTGTAGTAGGAACTTACTTGGAAACAAATTGCGATATCTCGATTAATTCCAGAATCCAGATCCCGATAAAGAATCGTTTTTTTGCACCATGTTTGCGATGCAATTAGTGTCTCGTCTGATGTTTGTCTAGATACAAGTGTACCCACTGCCGACCAAATTAATTGCTATATGCGTTCACTTCTTCTTTTTTTGCCTCTGACTGTGCTGTGGTAATAAGAAATATATACCTAAATCTGTAATTGGTAATGGAACCTGGCAAAAATTACATCATGCATTACATAATCTGGGAGGGAAGGAAAGGAGGACTGGAATCCTCTGAAAAAATAAAACTTTTTAATGTTTGAAAAGTGCTAAAACATACAATAACACACTTTGAAACGATATTGAAGTGGATTCACCTAGTAATGTTTTTTAACCTTTTCAAAACGGTCCGGTAGTATATATCTAGGTTTACTTCTTTTAGAAAATAGTAAGTTCTTGTTTTTGGCCATTTTGAAAGCGTTATTTTCTTGTTTTGACCTTTTTGAAAATCTTAATTTCCTGTTTTTGCATTTTTGAAAGTGTCAATTACTATAGTAATGAGTGTTTTTGAAAATGTTAATTTCCTGTTTTGATCTTTTTGAAAGTGTTATTTACTAGCAATTAGCGTTTTTAAAAATGCTAATTTCCTGTTTTGAACTTTTTGAAAATGCATATTTCTATTTTTGACCTCTTTGAAAATGTTATTTTCTTGTTTTGGCTTTTTTGAAAGTGTCCATTACTAGCAATGAGTGTTTTTGAAAATGTTAATTCACTGTTTTGGCCTTTTTGAAAATGGTAATTTCCTGCTTTGATCTTTTTGAAAGTGTTAATTACTAGCAATTAGCGTTTTTAAAGATGTTAATTTCCTATTTTGGCCTTTCTGAAAGGGTTAATTTCCTGTTTTTGAAATCGTTAATTTGTAGAATATACACTTTTATGCCGCATTATTTCCAAGGTTTCCCAGTTCCGAATAGGTTAACCTATTAGAGTGTAGCTACAGCGTATTATTATTACACCCATTTTAGTAAAATTGTGAATGATGCGGCTGTCAAGAAAGAAGATCCAAGATTCTTCGCACAGTCATAATCATAATCAGAAGTACAGTAGTCAGTCACCCCCTACTACGATAGATAATGGAACAGATTCAACAGATCATCTTATACCGAATGAATAGATACCCACATACTTTTAAATTAAATGCTACTTGCTACTTGCAAGTATTATAAGTTGGTGAACTGTCTCGATCTTCTCTGGTTTCATTTCAGTATGTATTAGTGAGAGTACATCTCGTCTGCCTTGATCGTGGTTTCGTCTCGATTTCCTTCGTCCTTCGCATAGACCATCATCATCTTCATCATCTTCATCGCATCTTCATCACCAGTACCAGTACCAGTGCACAGCATAATTTTATTCAAGTGAAGACCATAATACCATCCACTCAAAAGATTAATAGTAAGATTCAGATTCAGAATTCAGAATTTAGACCGTGCAATAGGCAGTAGCAAGTGTACTTTTGTACTTTTTTTTGATCAGTACTGCATGCACTGCATTCTTTATAATCTTTGATTGTGTTCACAGTTTTTATAATACTGACTACTGACAACTGACTAGTGAGTTGCATGCCGAGACCAAGATCGACATTATGCAATAGGAATAAACTTTAAACTAGAACTAGAGAATAATGAGCCGATGCAATATCTGTATAAATCATTATAATATTACAAGTATGCTAATGTTGAATGTACCTCTAGGTAGCAGGCAGCAGGCTTCAGAAGAAGAATCAAATCTTGAGCAGCTACTAACAACTAACAACTATTACTGAATACTGAGTTTGAACATTGAAAAGCACTATACCTACTCCTTACTAATTATTTATGGATGAACCTACTTTTGTATTTGTAGGTGCCTACTTATGTAGGTAGGTAAGTAGGTATGTAAATGCTTGGAAGGTTTATTGTTGGTGGCTTCCTGTCCTATCAACTATCAATCTCGTTCCAACAGATGACAGAGTCCAGAAAGTCAATTCAAGTTATAATGAAATCCAATCAAGTCAGCAAATTAAGTGAATAATGCACATACCAAAAATACCGATGCCGATATGTAATTAGTAGAGATAAAGATAACTAACTGGGTAGAACAACTTAAGAATTATTACGAATGGCCATTATCATACTAAATTGAGCAAGGGAACAAACACAGCCAGTGACAGCAACTCGCAGCCGGCGTTTAAGAAGCAAAATGTTGATGTAGGTACATCCGATTTTGGTTAACCTTTTCGGAAAGGTAGTATGTATGTCTAGATTTACACCTTTTTGAAAATGATGGTTTCTAGTTTTGACCTTTTTGAACGTTTTATAGTTACTAGTTGTGAGTGTTTTCGAAAAATGCTGGTTTCTAGTTTTGACCTTTTTTTTAGTGTTAGATGCGATTTGTGAGTGGGTTTGAAAATGCTTATTTATAGTTTTGACGTTTTTGAAAGTGTGAAAGTGAAATTTCCAGTTTTGACCATTTTGAAAGTATTAGGTACTACCTATGAGCGTTTTTGAAAATGCTAGTTTCTAGGTTTTAACCTTTTTGAAAGTGTGAATTCCAGTTTTTGACATTTTTTAAAATGCAAGTTTCTAGTTGAAAGTGATAGTTGCTAGTCTCGCTGGTTGTGAATATTTTTGAAAATGCTTATTTCTAATTTTGCCCTTTTTGAAAAAATTAATTTGCAGACTAAACACTTTTGTAAAGCATTATCCTTCCATAGTTTCCCCAGTTTCGAATAGGTTAATAATAATTACTGCATATCTACACATTTAGTTATACTCCGTACTGTGGATATAAACATCATCCTGCTTTTAGTTGCTAGTTCTTCAAAATCGGAGATGCTTTGAATCAGTTTACTTCTTAAGCGACGATATATAATACAACATACCTATTATTTATTATTAATATATAGTTACTGATTCTACTACTAAATACACTAACCAATAAATCCCAAGTACCTACATAAACCAAAAAGACCTGCCAATGGACAACTAACTACAAAGACAAACTACTACTTCTGAAACTGAACTGCTACTGCTACTAGTTACCAGCTTTAACGAGCTAACTTCTTGATGAGCTAACTATGAACTAACTAAACCTGAACCTGCAACCAGCAACCAGCCCCAGAACCAGATTCGTACTGACTTACTAGAGAGATTCTCAAGTAGACAGACGTATGTAAAGCTATATTATCTTCCTATTTAAATTAAAATTTGTAAGTCTTAGTGTATTTTAGAGATTCCTTTGCAACTCTCAAACTACTCTCAAGTGAGGAGCTCTCTGCTTCGTCTCCAGTGCCAGGGCCAGTGCCAGTATCTTAGCAGCTCCAGTAGTGGAAGGAAGATAGACGAGAGACAGACGTTGTTGACGTAGACTCGGTTGCTATATATCTAGCAAAAACTCCTATTACTCCTATACCCCTAAATCCTAGCGTTGAACTTGGTCGATCTTCTAGGGTTGATCTATCTAAAGGAAAAAGGATCCGGGTGACATAGGGATAGACGTCTCTCTCACTTTATATAAATAACATTTCGGGCGGTGGTTTGCTTTTAGTTGACTTTCCGTTGCGTTCCTGGCACGATCGGGCGTCGTTCGTTCGTTCCTCTCCTTCTTCGAAGTATTCGGTTTTAAAAAAATCCGTAGTTCGCTAATTCGGTCCCAGTACTCACTCAGTACAATTGCACAAATACACGTTACATTATTACATACACATACTTTTGTGAATAGTACATTCCTTCCGTCTATTTTTTTTGTTCAATTCACATTCACATTTGAAGGAAAGGGCCCAAGGAACAAGTGAGTTACTTCAACAAGCTCGGTCGTTCATTGACGGCAATTCGGTTTCGGCTTCGGTTTCGGCTTCGGTTTCGGTGACGGGACAGATACAGTCGAACGTGTATCTGTTCTCATGTCTTACATTCATTATTATTATTATTACCCAGTCTCATTTACATTTACATATTACGCTTGGGATTTCAGTTGAGAACACATAATAGCGGTCTAAAATTAACTAAGTAATCAAAAATAATATACTCATATAGTCGTAGCTCAGTCGTTTAGAACTTAGAAAGGTATATAGGAAAAGACAGACAGACAGACAAAAAGGAAGTACTTATCATCATCAGTGTGAGTTCTCTCTCTTAAGTCTTAAGCGTAGTAAGTGTGAGTGAGTAATTTAGACTTTAGAAATATACACAACGATTACGTAATCACAGCAGAGAGAATAATATTTTGTAATATAGAGTATAATTTTCAAGTGCAAGCACATTTGTATACAGAGAGAGAGAGGCACACCAAAGCCAAAGCACCCAAAAGCTAAACTACCAACCAAAGGCAATAATTACTTATAATAATTGTTGAAAAATGTGATACTTTTAAGAAATTGCCATTCTGAATTTTATTTTTTATTTTTAAATAACATTGAATTTACAATTGTTTTTAGTTTAGTTTAGTATCCTTTATAAACGGGCATTTATTCCTTTTTTTTGGTTTCTTGTTCTTCGTTTTGACTGGTACAGAGATTACGAATACGAAATATTTACATACGTAGGTAGTTCTGAAATCGGGAGGAAAGTGATTTCCGAAAAGATAAAAAAAAAACTTATAATCGTAATAATCAAAATCGAAATAATAGAAATTCCAGTTGTTCATTCAACCATTAGTTGTTAGTTTTGTTAATGACAAAAGATAAAAATAATGTCGTGACCTGAGTAGGACTTATATTAATATTGGATTTTTCGATAAAATAATAATATAGTTATTCTAAGATATTGATATTGATATTGACAGTTTATATTTTAATGTCAACAGTAAACATTTCATGGTAAAGTTTTCAAGTTAAAGTTACTAGGAAAGACATATAACAATTATTATTATTATTATTATTATTACTACAATTTAAAATAAGTTCAGTCATCAGTCAGACGACGAGTCTTTACCTAAATTCATTGTAAGGGAGGGAAAGAAAATAAGAGATAGATTATCGTATATATAACAGAACAGCGTAGTCAATTACATAATAAAATAATTTTACAAAAACAAGACACAAACTGCCAGTACCTAAATACTAACGCTATATATATATATATATAGTAAGAATTACATACATACATACGTACACAAATTTCTTCGAAAAATTACTACAAATCAAAATCGAGAAAGTCGAGAGAGAATTTAAGATAAACAGTACTCAGAGTAGAGCATACGAGTAAACATGGAGTCGGGTGAACTTTATTTTGAAGGAGTGGAAAAATTACTGGAGGTTTGGTTCATGAGAAATGGAAGTCAGGGTTCGGAAGACTTTTATGATTGTGACAACCTGGATTTGAGAAGGATTCCAAAGTAAGTCAATATTTTTTATTTTTGGATGTTTTTTATCGAATAAAAAAAAGTATCACGCAGAACACAAAATGAACATTCCAATAAAAAGGAAATAAAAATAGCATTGCTGTAGAGTGTAGAGTCTTGAAATGCAATGTTAATGTTGAATGTAAGTACCTCTAATCTTTGTTTTTTAATTGTTGGCTTAATTTCTCTCTCTCTCTTTTGAATAGGAATGAAATCTACAATCTTTTGGAGAATGTCAAGTGTGAAGTTATCTCATCAATGAGCAATGATTACTTGGACTCATACGTTTTGAGGTTAGACTTGACTTTTGAATTTTGTCTTTCTCTTTTCGGTTGGTTTTTTCTTGAGATTTTCGAATCTTCTTATCTATCATTGAGGGAGCAGGAGGCCATTCCTTCCAAATCTGTAGAGAGACGGAGAGACTTTTTGTCAGATCATAAATAGGGATCGATACTGTGTACTCTACGTATACGTACTACTACGTCTAGTTTGGTTTTAGGATGTGCTTTTCTTTTTTCTTTTTTTACTTGCCATATTTTTGGTGACTTTGCCCTGCCTCATGCCGCTTTGGTTGAACCTATATAATAGAAAGCACACACGAGCGTAAAACATGATATTGATTTTAATACATTACTATGTTTCAAGTTTCAAGTGGTCATAAGATAAAAAATCCATAATCAATACGTAAGTAACTGTACAAGTTTAGCGGAAGTACTTACAACTTACAAGTCCGTCAAAATTCTAATCACCAGTCATCATAATCCTAAATTCTAATAATATGACTTGAACTTACACTGGCAACTGGTGACTGATACTTATCTGTAGACACATTCTATAGAACGATGTTTAATTCATAAAATTTCATTCATTTCCTTGTGGGTATTTGACTTTTAGCTTCTGTACTTTGCTTCTGTAAAGTAGGAGCTCTGCATTTGGCTGTCTTGAATTTGATTACTGTCATCTGAGGGCTTGAAAAAATAAAATATTGATTATCAATTACATAATTATATTTTCAAAAGGCAGTAAAGGCACTCAGGCAGTGAGTTACCAAAGAAAAGTTTCGATTCAAAGAAGGGATGGGCTGGGTTGCTAGGCACGTGGAGCATCTATAGAAAAGTCTGGGCAGGCAGTTAAATAATTTATTATTTTTGTCGGCTTTTAATTTCACTAAATAAATTACTTTCGAGCACATGCTCGAAAGCTGTGCAAAGCCATCACCATTATCCATACAACAGACAGTCAAAAGTGATAATGCTAGAGACCTGAACTATGAACTAAACTTACTTTTGGTTTCAAATTTCCGAAATTGTTTGTCTAAGATGTCAAGATGGTTGACAGACAGTTGCCAGTCGAATTCAGCCAATAATTATTATGATTTTTATGATCGGTAATTAAATACCGTGAAAAACAAGAGAAAACGTTCAGTATTCTGAAGGCAGTAGCCGGCATAGTTGATAGTTAAGCGTGTAATATGAGTATCAGAACCAGGCAAACGTTCAACGTACGTGCCTATAAAAATATCATTGTTCAACAAAAATAATTAAAAAAACATAAATTACAACCAAAGATAATGAAATGACAAGCAACAAGCCAAAAGACAAAGCACGAGAGACGATATTTGATCTCTTAAACATTAAAACTTGAAGCTCATACTGCTACTAAATTAGTAATTAGGAAATTAAGCATTGCTATTTAGAATAGAGTTTTAAAAAGACAAGTAATCATATTGAAGTATTATTGTGTAGCTAGTACAAAGATAGAAACAGAAATGTCAAAGATTGATTAGTTGTTAGTGATTGTACAAAAGCTTTTAATGCATTCATTAATCATTAATGTTGAATTAACCAATAAGAATTTAATGAGAGACGAGTTTATCGGAAGGAAAAAAGAAGGAAGAACCGGCTTTTACCGGCTTTTTTTTACATCTTGAATCTCGACATTTGCAAAGTAGCGAAGCAGTAGCAGTTCTTAGTTTCTTAGTTCTTGCCAATTGACAAGAAGTCAATGATAAGGTGAAGCCAGTTATAAAAAAGTGCTAAAAGGAAAAAGTCGAGCCAAGCATTTACAAGGCACTTCTGTATGTATGCTCTTCTTTTTTTTTGCATCGATCGAGTGGCACGCGGCAATCTGTTTCTCGTTTGAATATTATTCATGGGTTCTTGCATAAATTAGGAATGGTAAAAATGCTATTTGCACTTTTGAAAAATATCAAATCTATCTCTATCCAAAACTAGTAGACAGGTTGACAGGTATAACAGCTCATTACAAAAATGTGGTAACATATTTGTATTTACTTACAATTTACAAAAACTTACAATATTGAACAACAACAAACGCATTGCATTTTTAAAAAGATGACTGTGACTGCGACCTGCGTCAAAATGCCATTAAGGAGATGCTGGCCTTCTTATGACTTATGTCACAAAATGCTTCTTCACCCACGATGATTATAGATTTAACAATCCCCATTAAAAATTAAATGCAAATATAATTATAGGTAATTTGAATGATCGAATGCATATCCGGGTTGTAAATTAGGTATCAGTTTCTCTCCAGAACCTGTACCCTATTATTATTTAATTACTAATTAGGTGGTAGGGTGCATCCCTGAAATTGTGGTATTCGCAATATTGTGATTTTTGTGATTGTGCCGTTGTGATCGATCACACTTTGAGTCCATTAGGCTATATTCATGAAGTCAGAATTGGCAGAAGTCACAAGTCAGAATTCGAGCCACTATAAAGAGTTCATTTTTAAGCCAATTATTTACCTACAACCTACCGATGTCGAACCTGTTTTTCAATAATAATTGTGCGAAAATGAGGGTATCATTTAGGAGAGCTGGCAAATAATTAGGATTAATAATTACTTTTATGTATCTAGCTAGTGTAAGTTTGTTATACAGCCAGTGCTTGCCACAAAAATCGATCACAATTACAGGGAGGCACCCTACTCTTAAATGACAGAATTGTGTAGACTGTACGTAGACAAATAATTTGCATGTACCTGTGACCTGTCACATTCACTTTGCTTTAGCTTGATTTATGGTTAGTATTGAGTATTGAATTACTGGCAGTTAATAAAACCTAAATTAGCTGAATTAAGCTGGACGGGAAATAAAATTATGGCTGAAACTGTCAACTGTTGCCTATTGCCTATGTTATATGTACGTGCTTATAGTATATGTGTAGGTTATAACTTCTAACACGCGTGCATTTTTAATTAGAATCGTCAAAACTCTGGACGTCTGTAGATATCAACTTACAACTTAATTATAATAATAATGCCACTGAGCAATTAGCCCAGAAGAGCCAGTGTAGCAAAGTTTTGTTTCAGTTCGCATAAATGGTGTTTTATATATTTTTTAAAAATAGAAAATAAATTGACAGAAACTCGTGTAATATTTTTAGCAATGTCAAATGTATTAGCACACTTAAGTATTATTAAGAAATGCAAATAGCTATTTGTGCAATTTATAAAGCCTCAAATCTGCTGACTGCTGAGGCGTGAATGTTGAGTTCAGATTCAGCCCTTTACGCTTTGTTATTAAAAGAGATGCTAGTTTGATGCATACTTTCAACTTTTGGGATTTAGAAATCATAATCATACACACACGTGTAAAGTTGATTGATTAATTTAATAATTTATTGATTGTCTACTTTTACTTTTGTACAGTGAGAGCAGCTTGTTCGTGTCCAAGAAGCGATTCATTCTGAAAACATGTGGAACTACAACTCCACTTCAGTGCTTGAAATATTTGATGATTCTCGTTGAAACTTACACGGGATATGATGCTGTTCAGGTAATACATTAACACTTTCATATATATTAGGTATTATTTATTGTAGTTATCCGCATTTAATTCAATAATCTGATTGCCCTGTTGTGTAAATTGAAATCATTTTTGTATTATTTAATTACCTTACTAGAATGTATTCTACTCACGGAAGAATTACAAGAGACCCGAGTTGCAACAATCACCGCATCGGGATTTTAAGGAAGAGCTGGATATTCTCCACAAATTCTTTCCAGGTAATAAAAACAATACGAAACGAAAGTGTGGCTTGAAACAAAAGGCTTCGAAACATTTAGATTAACTAAACAAAATGAAACGAAATTGATTTTAATTTTATACTATTTTATTTATCAGATGGAAATGGCTACTGCTTGGGTGGGAAAAACGTGACGGACTGTTGGTACTTGTACACCTACGTCAACAATAACAACAACAATGACTCGTTTGAGAATATGATTGATGAGAAGGAAAACATCTCTTCCTTGGCTCTCATCACCAACAACGATGAGCAAAACCAGGAGCCAGATCAGACTTGTGAAGTTTTGATGACCGAATTGGATCCGAATATCATGAAGATTTTCTCGAAGGAATCCTGTGTTAATGGTCACGAGGCTACTGTCGTACGTTTTTTTTGTTGAAAGAAACAAAAATTTAGCGACTAATTTTAATAATAATTGCATCGAATCAGTAATAAATATATGTATTTATTTTATTTTTATTTTGCAAAATACACTCCCTTGAGGCAATAAATATATGTATTAATTTCAATTTCAGAAATCGGGGATTGATCGTATCTTCCCTAATGCTGTCATCAATGACCATCTCTTCGAGCCTTGTGGCTACTCCATGAATGGAATCTTCAAAAACGTAAGAATTCTAATGATGACGAGCTTATTCACTATCTATTTTTCATTCTGTCTTCTATCCTTCTGTAATTCTGTCCTTTTGGTTCTGTCTTAATTGCATTGCGAATCAAGTACTATACACTAAAATTCTCTCTCTGTTCTATTTAAATCTTTGTTACTTAAACAGTCAGAGGAAATGAGTAATTCTAATGTGAGTTTTTAAATTATAGTCTATAAAAATTACAAAAAAACATTGAAGTTTTTATATAGCTTCTTTATATAGCTTCTTTGAACTTCATTTATTAATTGTTTCAAATGTGTGCCGTTTTAGGGGAGCTACATGACAATCCACATAACGCCCGAACCGGATTACTCGTACGTTAGCTTTGAGACGAATGCTCCTCAGGATTCTTACATGGACATTATTCAAAAGGTTTTGAGCATTTTCAAGCCTGGAAAATTCATTATGACTCTCTTCACGAACAAAGTAAGTCAACTTTGAGGAATTTCTAATAAAATATTGAATAATTTATACTAACTTTTTCAAAATGTGTATTTTTTTGGTAATATTTTTCCCTTGCTTTTGCAGACGAGCTCTGCCTCTGGAGATCAGGAGAAGATCCGTTCATTGACGCGATTCTCGGACGAGTGGATTCGGGTCGAGTCCAAGTACTGTCCCTTGAACAACTATGATCTTACTTACGCTCACTACACCAAATATCCTAGCTGAGATTTAATAATTCACTGGATGGGTCTGTACGGGTACGACTGGACCTCTGGATTGGATTGGCTCATGGACTATTTCATTTGGAAGTATACTAATGCTAGATTTTTTATTTGGTACAGGGATGAAATTTCTTAGCTTCCATTCATCATTCTCTTAGGTTGTACGCGGTTAACGTTCACAGTCAGTAGTCTTTTCAATAGATCAGGTCCATAACAATTAAGTTTTTTATTAAGTAACTACCAACAATAATCAGGTGTTTATGTTTTACTTTATACAAAACAAATCTAACCAAAATTTAAACAAATTTTTCTAAGTACTCTACAACCTACTTCCGGTACCAGCCGGTAGTACGGCGGTTCCATTTTCCATTCGTTTTTTTGTGTGTCACAATTATATTATAACTAAATTTCACTTTTACAAAGAAATATTAATTACCTATGTATGTATCACAAATTCATTCATACATACTAATACTATCAACTATGTACTTAATTATTAATTATATATTATATATATTTTTCTGGTTCCGTTCCATGGCGTTCAAATTTCAAATTTTTATAGTAGAAGCGAACCAGAAATATATAAATATTTTACAAATTTTTTCAATCTTGTGTTTTTAAAATTCCCTTAATTACATTATACATTACATAATGTATCCTGACATTTTATCCCGTACCTGTACAGTTTATCTGTATAATATGAAGTTTTATCGATTGAGTAGTTTCGATTCAAAAAAGGTAGAGAATTTACCTGTGTTAGCTATAAATATCTAGTTACAGTTTATATGCTATTATTGTGTATATGAAATTATTTGTATGCTGTGACTCTAGTTTTAATCATTTCATTATTATTATTATCGACATGAAATGATCTGAAATCGAAACGTACATGAATTAATTTACATACTACAGTTAAAACCAAACAAAAATCGATAACTATGATTATTCCAGTAACTTTAAATTAATTCGTTATCCAAATTTTAATCCCGGATAGAATATAGAATCGACGAGACTAAATTGGTTGTTAATGTTAAGCACTAGTACCTAATCTAGTTGTATTTAATTATAAGTACCTGTGCAAAATGCTTGTCAAGAATCGGTTGACGTCATTCATGGCTCATTGATTTTGATTCGAAATTAATTTAAAAATAATTTTTTGCCATTTCATTATGCTTTATAGCTTAAGTAAGTGCACAATTTATATATATACATATATTTACATAATTAGTGCTTTCGGTTTGATTGCCATACATATTTTATGGATTGGGACGGAAGTTGCAATTTATTACCAACATTAACGATCAGTACGTAATAATAATTTTTTTCAACTTATACTTACATTTTAATTTACTATACTGTAGAGTTTGACGTAGTTCAGTGCATGCGATGGTGCAGGGTGAAAAATGAATGAACTTTAATTGCTAATTACTAATTTAGTTAATCATTTAATCATTATTATTATATTATTCATTGTGTTAAATCATTTTGAATTGTAAAAAATAAAAAAACACTTTAGAAACTGTTTTGAGACGATCATTGCAATGCTAGTGGTATATGTTTGGCTTTAATTTTATAATAGTTTTGCAAAATTAAGCTTTACATAGCGCTTATTGATTGATAGAGAAGGTAACGCATGGCATAGTAAAGAGTAGTGAGTTGATTAGATATAAATACACATAGTATAAACTAAAAACATTTATTTGGGTTCAGGTTGATTTACTTCTTGTTAACTAGTTGCTAATTACGTTATTAATAATTGAATACACTTTATTAAGTAGCGTTTATTTCGAAATAATTTGATGGAAGTAAACTGTTACTTTTCTCTGAAAATCTGATGATAATTAATTACACTGCTGTCGCCTAATTTATTATTGTCAGTCCATGGAGCCCAGCCATGGAGAATTATTACTAGAATAGTTATTAGTCATAATTTTGCACTAATCATACCTAGGTAGATTATAAGCATCTTTCTCGTTAATAGTTCATATTTACATATTAATTAGCATTTAAGGCTACAACTGAAAGTTATTTCATCGAATCTCTATCAGTTTTGACAATTAATTCATGGTACTACAGTCGAAATCCATGTAGGTTTAAGGAACATGATTGTGTACTCTAATCTAATCTCTAATTACGTCGAATGATTTCTGTCCTTTACTAATTAAATAGGCACTTAGGTACGCAGGCAGTTATAATTTATAGTCAATAGTGAGGCGATCTCGAAGAACAATTCATTATGAGCTACCTAATTATAATACTGCCTTGATACAAATACCTATTATGCCAACATAAATTCCTCGTTAAACGAACAAAGCAGCAGGTACCTACATCTAATTATAAGAAATGATTATAACTCAAGAAACTATTCTGCAAAACAGCCAACTTATTGTTAGGTACATGTAATTAAGCTATTTGAGACAAATTTTGACAAGTTCGTAATTACTACGTAGGTACTGAATACTTAAGTGGTTGCTATAGCTTCGTAGCATTCATAAATTATGGGTGCCTATTATCGGTAGGTACATACCTACATACATGCATATATGAAATATGGATCATAAAGAGGAAGCACACCGTTCCTTCGATCAGTTTTTTGACTTATTTTGGGCATTTTGTGCACTATTTTACTAAATGCATTTCGATTATTCATGCAGTTTTTAAGGTAGCGGCTTTTTGCTTATACATACATACACACGAATTAAAGCCAAGGTTACATAGTAATACATAGGTACTTCTGTATAATATGTAGTATAGTATTTTTTCTAACAGGACCAGTCAATAGTTTACAGAATGACGAGTTTCGTTTTTTCACAAAGGAGAAAGGGGAGAAAGGAAGAAGCTTCAAGTTTGAAATGAGGCTATTATTTTGTCATTTAACCTTTTACAAGTTAGGTTACACGATCGGTTAAAATGTCATTGGAAATATCCCTTAGCTTTGTTTAACCTATTTCCAACTGACAAACACTGCAAAGAATATTTTACATCAGTGTGTACCCACCTACTGTACAAACTAATTTTTTCAAACCTGTCAAAACCAGTAACCAACATTTTTAAAAACATTCAAAACCAGTAACTAACACATAAAAATAAACCAAAGCAAGAAATTACCATTTTTAAACTAGGTACAAGCAACAAATTACCACTTACAAAAAGGTTAAACCAAGAAAATACCATTTTCAAAATGGTCAAAACAAGAAAATATTATTTTAAAAAAATATGTAAAACTGGATAAGCCTCCTTTTCGAAAAATTTTAATAAGGTAACATACATACAATACAGCATGATTAATCATTTAATCTGACAAATTGACGTAATAAATACACGATGCCCCATAACCTTCGTCCCCTCCCCACCCCCTCCACAACACAAACCAGCAAAGTCGCACAATCATATTACCACCTATCTGATAGAGAATTGCATTGCGGATCGAGCACAGTGATCAGATTTAAAATCAGTTAAAAAACAAAAACGTTATGAACAAAAATCTAAGACATTGTAAGCATAGCAAAAATCGATTTTGTTTCAGTGTTTTGTTTTGTTCATAACTTTTTTATTTTTGAACCGATTTTAAAACTGACTACTGTGCTAGATTCACAATAAAGTTTTCTATCAAATATGCTAAAACATGATTGCACGACTTTGCTAGTTTGGGCTGTGGAGGTGGGGGGGGGCAAAGATTATGGGGCACCCTGTACCAACTATATACCTACTAGTACCTAGTCTAGTTTTCATTGGAATGTGGAAGAAGTCATTCTCAGTTGCTCGTGCACTGCAAAAAATTACCACATCATAATTGCATCATAAAAAAAGTGAAGCCATTTTTATATATTATAATCGCATCATTTTGATGCGTTAGAATGCATCATAATGATGCGAACTAGATGAGGTCCAGATGAGTTTCTTCATAAGATAGGGAATTAACATGGGCTAAATTTGGACCTCATCATAATGATGCGATTACAACTAAAAAATGGCTTCACTTTTTCGGAAAATGATGCGGTCCAGATGGTTTTGGTAGAGTGTACTGAGACAAAGTCATTCAACAACTATTTTCAACAGTGCTAAACAGACGAAAAAACACTAAACATGCATTGCTTTACCAAATCATAGGCTTTGAGGCTTCTGACTATAAAAATTAGGGATTATTTATGACAGGCCTGAGGTTCTGCCGTCGCTGATGATAGTAAACAGTGTATAGCCAAGCTACTTCGTCCCTCATACAACAATTTGATTGACAAACTGACAACTGACAGCTTTTTTTTATCGCAAGCACGAGCAAGAGCAAAAGAACAAGACCGACAGATAACAGTCATCAATATAATAAATTAATTGACATATTACAGGAAGTACGGAAGTGATGATCAAAGAGGATTTCTTAAGAATTCCGTGTCGGCCTCTTTGTGATTATCTGTCCAAATAATTTGAAAACAACCAACGAGCTAGTACATTGTACAATTTCTCGAGAATACAAGTCAAAAATTGCTAAATTGTCAAAATTAATGAGGCCATTAGCAAGTTTACAAAATCTGAATTGTGCTCTCACATAATTTTCTAAATAACCAGAGAATAACAAAAGGTAGGTAGGTTCATGTTATTCATGTATGTACAATAATGTGGGCTCTTGGGTCTGTTTCTGTTTAGACTTTTGTAAATTTGTATTGGAGATGAGATGAAAGATGCAGAGTCTGTTATCTGACAAGATCAGGGAGGAAAGAAGCCTTGGAGACTTTAAGTTTGTTTAAAGGTGGCTGTCTTTTATCTGCTCTGGTTCTGCATTGTGTATAAAAGTGTAAAAAGAGTAATCTCTCCGTCCTGTTCTTCGGGTTCAGTCTCAAGGGGCCTTGCACATATTTACGTATCTATGGAAACCTCTCATTTTTTTTAATATGACAAGACAGATTAAACGTATAATTTCAAAAACTCTCAACATGAAGTTTATACGATAATTCTGACGTTGGAATTCAAAACACAACAGATGGTAGGTACGTTTTTTTAAACGTACCTACCATTTGTACCCCCCCATTCGTACCCCCCCCCCCATCATTTTGTACTTTGAGAGCTTTCAAAAAATGTAGGGAAAGCATAACTTTATTGAACTTTTCAGCCACTTAACAGCTCAAACCAAACCGTCTAACCGCAGTTAAAAGTATACCATACACTTTCCAGAAGCACGCAACATTCAAACGCATTTATGTACGTATATGCTAATTATGTAACTTTTTAAAACAGTTCCGCAGCACAAGCAAGTTCGATGTATTTACGCTTAAAGAGTATGATTGCATCATCGTATTTAGCTTTTCAAAATTGTATAGTAGCTGAAGCAATCTTGCATTAAATTGCGCTTTCAAAGAGTTCTTTTACAGCTTCGTCAATAATATTTAACCTTTAAAACAGCATAACCAAGTTTTCTTGGCAGTCCACTGCACTGCTTTTAAACAGCGGTACAGTGTCAAGCATCTTATTTAGCTGTTCATAAGCTGGAAAGTATGTATGACATTAAATTTTCAAAAAGTGTAAAAAAAAATTACATTTATTCAATTTAAAAAAGTGTAAAACATTTACATACTCAGTTTAAAAAGTGCAACTTTTGAAAAATACATTCTATCAAATCACCATTTTTCAAGAATTACACTTTTTAAAAAGATGACTTTTTAAAAATTGCAATTTTTAAAAACACTATTTTTCAAGAATTGCACTTTTTAAAAACATCATTTTTCAAGAATTTTTCTTTATAAAAACACCATTTTTCAAGCATTACACTCTTTTAAAACACCATTTTCCAAGAATTGCACTTTTTAAAACAGTGCTTTTCTGAAATAGCACTTTTCAAAGAAACTAGTTTTTAAAAAAAAGTACCCATAAAAGAAACTAGTTTTCAAAAATAGCACTTTTAAAAGAAACTAGTTTTCAAAAATAGTCCTTTTAAAAGAAACTAGTTTACAAAAATAGTCCTTTTAAAAGAAACTAGTTTTCAAAAATATTCCTTTTAAAAGAAACTAGTTTTCAAAAATATCACTTTTTAAAAACACAATTTTTCAAGAATTGCTCTTTTTAAAAACACCATTTTTCAAGAATTGCTCTTTTTAAAAACACCATTTTCCAAGAATTGCTCTTTTTAAAAACACCATTTTTCAAGAATTGCTCTTTTTAAAAACACCATTTATCAAGAATTCCCCTTTTGAAAACACCATTTTTCAAGAATTTTACTTTTTAAAAACACCATTTTCCAAGAATTGCACTTTTTAAATGCAGCACCTACTTTTCTGAAATGGCACTTTTAAAAGTAACAACTATTTTTCAAAAACTAGATCGACTTTTGTTAAAATTATAAAAGTGTTTTTCTTGAGCTCATTCTACTTGTAACGTAATAAATGAGCGCCCCACCGGATTGCATGAATGTTGAATGTACTAGTAAAACTAGTAGAATAGCTTTGGTATTTTTGAAAAGGGTTGTTGGTTGTTGGATGGGATAGGATTGGGAAAAAAGTATTGAAAGTAAAGGAGAGTTTGGAGTTAAAAACCGGAGTGTGTGTCTGTGTGTTGGTTTCTTTGGAGTCTTGAAATTGTTCGTGTGGACGGAGGAATACAAGAAAACGGCGCGGCATTCGTTTGATTCTAGATCCCTCAGCATGCTTGTTGATCTTTCTCCCGTCGCCTCCACACACACACAGCCACTCGTCCAGCTTCACCCTGCCAAACAACTACCAACAACTCAACCACCAACCAAACTGACCAAGCACCCTAAACTATTTCACAAAAATTAATCACAATTAACGTCATTATATTTAACACAACTTGAAAGCTCGCTCAATGAACTATTGACCTGACCAACAAGCCCTGTGCCCCGTATAGTTCAAGCTCATTAATTTAATTTCCGCGTCACTGGCAGTCATTCATTCATTATTCAACGGCTAGAATTCGGCTCAGACTGACTGTCAACTTTGGCTGTGACTGTCCTGTCCTGTGGCCTTTGGGTCTTCTGTCTTCTCACGGTCAATTTTTGGTGACGGACCGTCGTGTGTCCATGGTCATTATTTGTCTGTCTGTCATTTGTTGTGTGAGTTGAGCTAGCAAATATTGGAATAAAAACCATCATCAATCATTCGTCATTCTTGTAGTTTAAATGTTAGTTGTTTGTCGGTTGTCGGTCCGGTGTGTACTGTCACTGTCAACTTTATTAGTATGACAGTTGTTAAACTTTTGTCAGTCAATTATCATCGTCAATCGTTGTTGGTCACTGGTGGTTGTGGATTCTTCACGGCTTCTCCCTGCCCTTTAGTTCATAGTTGTTAGGATCAAGCAAACTTTGGCAGCTCTAAAAATGTGAAGAGTGTCAATAAGTGTATTTTACGTTTGAGTGCGAAATTGCCGATTGTTGATTGTATTACGAGCACTGTTGACTTTGATATTTGTAAAGTATATAGTAGAGTTGAGAGCTTGGAGTTTTCAGTTGAGGATTTATAAATTATTATTTTTTTGATTATTAATCGCCAGTTGTATTTTTGTATTGTTGTATTTTAGGTAATATTATTTTTGTCTCTGTTTATTGTTTGTGTGTTTGTTTGTTAGGAGTTTTGGGAACTGGGAAAGATTGAAGACTGTAGTTGGCAGCTATTGAGTATGAATAATGTGGGTGGTGGGGGTGAAGCTTTGTTTTCCTTTTCGGTATTTCCGGATTTTACGGATTATAGCTTTTAGAAAATTTTACGAGAGTAGCTTATTTTAGACTAGAGAGAGATAGGGCAGCTCAAGGGACAGTCGGGTCGGGTCAGTCAGGGTCAGGAGGTGACAGGGGGTATCGGGTGGAACGATGGGGTGTAGAATAATTATTATACGAACAAATAGTTTCGTAGGGAAATTTTTAATTTTGTTCATACTGATATGCGTCTTACTTCAAACTTTTACTCATGGAGCGCCTGGTGAGTGAATATACCGGTTCCGGTTTTTAATTAAATTCATTCTTGAATTGGAAGTAATTATTTTATTTAGTTATTTTAATTAATTTGCTTTCGTATTTATTAGACAAGCCACCGCGTTTACTATTTGCTAATCGGAAGGATATCCGACTGATGGATACCGGCTCCCGACGAGGAAATACAACTATTATAGTTCGGGATTTAATTGAGGCAACAGCATTAGACGTCAATCTACAAAATGGTATTATTTGTTGGTCAGACATTGAGGCGGAGAAGATTCAGTGCCAGACTAATTCAAAGAAAGTATGTTCAACTTTTATTTTGTGGTGCTTATTAAAACTTATACTGCAGTGTGTTTCAGAGGGATAATTTTGATTTATGTAATTAACTTAATTTTTCTGGACATTGTAGACGACGCTGGTGTGGACAAGTCTTCCAGCACCCGAAGACATAGCTTTAGATACTCTTACAAATAAATTATACTGGACTGACTCTGAGAATAACCGAATTGAAATAGTCTGTCTGGAATCAAAATTGAGGAAGGTCATTATTTGGGAAGAGATTGACCAGCCTCGTGCCATTGTTTTAGATACTTATGTTAGGACCATGTTTTGGTCGGACTGGGGAGAAATTCCTAAAATAGAAAGAGCTAGTATGGATGGAACCAATCGAAAGGTGACGTACCTAATTATTTTTTAAACCTTTTCTTCACGCTGAATTTGCAAAAAAAAAATCATGGGAATAGTTTCATGAGTTTATGCTAGTATTAGAATTTTTTGGATTCTTTAATTGTACAGGTCCTCGTTGATAAAGATATTTTCTGGCCGAACGGAATTGCCTTGGATCACATTAGCAAATATTTATACTGGGTAGATGCGAAATTACATTACATTGCTCGAATTGATTATAATGGCAATAATCGGAAATTAATTAATCAAGATGGGCCACTCCATCCATTTTCACTTGCATATTATCACGGTATTCTTTACTGGTCAGACTGGCACACAAAGTAAGCTCAAAATATTCCTTAAAAAATTCGAAAGTTCTTGTAAATAAGCTATCAAAGGTATAACATTTGCCATGATTACAAGACTTTTTTTAATTTGTTTTGTCTAGTTCCCTCCATTCTATTCGCCTTGATACAAATCAAATTAGAACTCTACCTACAAAACCAAATATAACT